>JARQOD010003958.1:0-59433 GCA_033576555.1 Oophaga sylvatica | reverse complement strand
ATGGAGCAAATCAGGGTAACAGTCAACAGAAATTTAGTCTGAACACTACCCAAGACAACTGAGCGCGCAAAACGTCTTCCCCGCTTAGGGCAGATGGAAATAGCATGAGAGGCTTCACCACAGTAGAAACATAACCCATTGCGCTTTCGAAATTCATGACGCTGTGCCCCAGAAGTCACTCCATCACACTTCTTGGGGCTCAGGAGCTGGCCCACAAGGCAACACCATCTCACGCATACCTGTGCGCTCACGCAAACATCTGTCAATTTGAATAGCCAAAGACATAGAATCATTGAGACCAGAAGGTACAGGGAATCCCACCATAACGTCCTTTGCATTCTCTGACAGACCATTCCGAAAAAGGGCTGCCAAAGCATCATCATTCCATTTGGTCAGAACTGCCCACTTTCGAAATTTCTGACAGTACAGTTCAGCAGCTTCACAGCCCTGACTTAATGCCGACAAGGTCTTCTCAGCCGATCAGTGACATTAGGTTCATCGTACAACAACCCCAGAGCCTGAAAAAATACATCAACATCATTCAAAACAGGATCCCAGGTGTCAGGGAAAAAGCCCAATCCTGAGGGTCGCCGCGCAGGAGAGAGATGACAATTTGAACCTGCTGTGTTGCGTTCCTGCGGACTTAGGTTTCAAGGCAAAAAACACTTACAATTATTTTTGAAATTCAGAAAATTAGCCCGTTCCCCAAAAACAAATCTGGCATGGGGATCCTAGGTTCCAAAACCGGCAACCCAGCAAGATAGGAAGCAATACTCCAAACTCAGTGGCAAGCTGATCCACACAGCCACACAACTGTGCAAACTCCATTGAGAGAAAAAAAATCCTCCTCAGCACCCAGAGAGAAAGAGGGAAAAAATGCAACAAACAGAAAAAAAAAATCTCTGACAACTCTGACAACTTTTTTTTTTTCCACACTATTTTTCCCTTCTGTGAGTACCATATAATTTTAGTTTTTGGCCGGTGATACTGTTATATTTAGGTAGCAGAGGAGAAAAAGCAAAAACGGTAATACACCAGAGAATCTGGAACCTATTGGATTGCAGTAACCTGAACTAACCACACAACTAGAGGTAACCGTGGAGCGTTCCTACGTTGATCCTAGATGCCTCGTCACAGCCTGAGAGATAACTACACCTAAAGGCAGAAAAATGAAAGCTATCTGCCCCGGAGCAGATCCCAAAGAAAATAGGAAGCCCCCAAACATATAATGGCGGTTAGACAAGAAGATAGCACGGACACAGACAGAAAATAGAATGAGCAAACGTTGGGGCCCAATCTGTCTAGACAGAAAAGTACAGGAAAGAATTCTGACTGCAATCCAACAAAAACCCTAAAAAATACCAGCACTTCTGATTGCCAAAAAAACTGAGATCACACGATCTCTACCACCTAATCAGATCTCTAGTGTAACAAAACAAAGCTGCAGCCACTGAAAAAACAGGAAAAAGCAAATGAACAAATAACAATGGCTACAGATAAATTGAGAGGAGCTCAGGCCCCAGGAGGGGACCCGGCTGACCTCCACAAAAGTGTAGAAAACTATGAAAAAAGCAAGCACAAAAGAAAAGCAGAAAATATCTTATCTGAAAGCAGCAGGTACAGGCAAGACTCCAGCAACTTCCAAATGAACCAGGAACCACAACTGAGACAAGAACAATTGATCACCGGCAACCATCATGGGAGGGAACCTCCCTTATAACAGACCAGTCAGTGATCCCAGATTGCCATTCCTTGCTGAAAGGTTCAGTACTGTATGTAACCACCTGAGGGAGCCTCTGCTCAAAACCATCTCTAGCACATTCACAACAGTGCTCCTAGGGGTTTAATGCACGCTTGTGGGGTCTGTGTGTGCTCCTAGGGGGTTAATGCACACTTGTGGGGTCTGTGTGTGCTCCTAGGGGGCTAATGCACACTTGTAGGGTCTGGTTGTGCCCCGGGGGGTTAATGCACACTTGTGGGGTCTGTGTGTGCTCCTAGGGGTTTATTGCACACTTGTGGGGAGTCTGTGTGCGCTCCTAGGGGGTTAATGCACGGTTGTGGGGTCTGTGTGTGCTCCCAGGTGGTTATGCACAGTTGTGGGTCTGTGTGTGCTCCTAGGGGGTTATGATCAGTTGTGGGGTCTGTGTGTGCTCCTAGGAGGTTATGCATGGTTGTGGGATCTGTGTGTGCTCCTAGGGGTTTAATGCATGCTTGTGGGGTCTGTGTGTGCTCCTAGGGGGTTAATGCACACTTGTGGGGTCTGTGTGTGCTCCTAGGGGCTAATGCACACTTGTGGGGTCTGGTTGTGCCCCAGGGGGTTAATGCACACTTGTGGGGTCTGTGTGTGTTCCTAGGGGTTTAATGCATGGTTGTGGGGTCTGTGTGTGCTCCTAGGGGTTTATTGCACACTTGTGGGGTCTGGATGAGCTCCTGAGTGGGTTAAAGAACGATTGTGGGGTCTGTGTGTGCTCCTAGGGGGTTATGCATGGTTGTGGGATCTGTGTGTGTGTTCCTAGGGGTTTAATGCACGCTTGTGGGGTCTGTGTGTGCTCCTAGGGGGTTTAATGCACGCTTGTGGGGTCTGTGTGTGCTCCTAGGGAGTTTAATGCACACTTGTGGGGTCTGTGTGTGCTCCTAGGGGGTTAATGCGCATTTGTGGGGTCTGTGTGTGTGCTCCTAGGGGATTAATGCACACTTGTGGGGTTTGGTTGTGCCCCGGGGGTTAATGCACACTTGTGGGGTCTGTGTGTGCTCCTAGGGGTTTAATGCTCGGTTGTGAGGGTCTGTGTGTGCTCCTCGGCGGTTATGCACACTTGTGGGGTCTGGTTGTGCCCGGCGGGTTAATGCATACTTGAGGGGTCTGTGTGTGCTCCTAGGGGTTTAATGCACACTTGTGGGGTCTGTGTGTGCTCCTAGGGGGTTTATTGCACACTTGTGGGGTCTGTGTGCTCTGTTATGTTTAGGTAGCTGAGTGTAAGGTTCTATGTATATATTCCTGAAACTCAGTTTGTTCGTCAGCCATTTTTACTTTCTGTCTTGCTGCAGCTATCTTGCCCTCAGTCAAAATGGAGTTTCCAGCTTGCATGTTCCTGCCCTGATTCTCTCCTTTGCTTCTTAAGCAGCCACAGCTGAGCAATCAGTGCTTCAGAATCTAGCCTGCAGTGAACCTGTGACTTGACTCCTGTAAGCCTTGGACCTTGTACTCCAGCTATTCCTACTGAGGAACTCTGAAGCACTTGTGGACTCTGAACCCTGCTCTTTGAAAGACCCACGTTTGCATGGATTTACGGTAACAGAGAAGAAGATCCTGAATCTGTATTGGAGAGTGATTGCTGAGCTTGGATTACTCTGGCCTGCTGTGTCTCCTGTTTCTGTGTCTGCAAACTGTGTGACTATTTCTGCCAACTTGTATGAAGTAATACAGGACTTTTCTATATCAAACCTGTGACTCCTGTGTTTTCATCGCACCCAAGCACGGGACGCTATATGAACTGTACTACATACATTACAAGATTCTGAAGCCAAAACGTTAGTGTCTGCTGGGTCTGGAAGGCTGTGTCTGCTGTACTGTGGATATCAGACGTCCGGTTGTACTTTCTGTGATGACAGTGGTTGTGACTTCTCACAACCATTCCAGGTGAGCAATTCCCTTAAGTTTTTTCTTTTTGCAGTGTTACCACAGGTAAACACTATTGTTTTTTTTTTTTTTCCTTTCTTTTCTCTTTTTTGTCTGCTGTAACTCTGGATATCAGATGTCTGGTTGAAACTTTCTGTGATGATAGTGGTTGTGACTTCTCACAACCATTCCAGGTGAGCAGTTCCCTTAATTTTTTTTTCTCTCTGCAGTGTTGCCACAGGTGAACACTATTGTTTTTTTTCTCTCCTCTTCTTCCAGTAATCCTGTCTTAAAAGATCTGGAAAATGGAGGCCCGCATAAAGGAACTTTGCGGAGTGACTGATAATATCCTTGCAGATTTGCAGAATATAAAGACCCGTTTTACAAATCTACAGGACCTCAATAATCACAATTTGCAAGTGGTTGGACAGACTACCCAGGATTTGCGAGCCAGGATTGAGGTTCTAGAGGGGCGAGTCCAGGCTCCTGCCGTAGCCCCGAGTGCTGGGATTCCCAAGTTGCCCCCTTTTCGTTTTGGCGGTGAACGTGAGAAATTCAGGGGATTTATTAATCAATGCAATCTTTTTTTTTCTGCACATGCTTCACAATTTCCCACTGAACGATCTAAGGTGCTTACTATAATTATGTTGCTTACCAACAAGGCTTTAATGTGGGCAAACCCTCTGATTGAGACTGAGGATGATTGTTTGAATCACCTTGATGATTTTATTTCAGCCATGGGGCAGGTGTTTGATGACCCCAATCGAGGTGCAACAGCTGAAGCAGCCATGTTAGCTTTGCGCCAAGGTAAGCACTCGGTAGCTGAATATGCCTTGGATTTCAGGAGATGGGCCCTTGATACCACCTGGGACAGTTCCGCTAAAAAATCTATTTTTCGAAAGGGGTTATCTCCACTGATTAAGGATGAACTTGCTCGTGCCGACCCTCCCACTGCGTTAGGTGACTTTATTAACTACTGCATCCGTATTGATACTCGTCTGACTGAACGCAGGCAAGAGAGATGGTTCGAAAGCAATCGTACTAACCTTTTCCTACCTTCCTCTCCAGCTAAGGAACCTTTGAGTAGGATTACACGGGAACCTGAACCTGAACCCATGCAGGTAGACTCTTTACAACGACGGGTTAGTGATGCACGCAAGGAACATCGTTTTAAGGAGAATCTATGTTTCTATTGTGGTAAGTCAGGGCACTTCATTATAAACTGCCCCAGCCGTTCTCGTAAGACTACTGCAGCACTCATTCATTGTGAGTGTTGCGAGAGGGGATCTGTCAGGTCCGAGCCTCAGGCTCCAGAGAGATCTGCAGCAACAGATCTTGATTTCTCGGACTTAAACTCCGTTACCTCTGAGGACGTTGACTGTGTAAACGCTGCCATTTTTCAAGTTTCCTCAGCGGTGTCCCAGCTGAGTTGTAAGAAAAACAATTCTCATTGCTTTCTTTCCATCAAACTCTGGGTTGACTCAGCTTGGGTGTCTAGCTCTGCTATGATCGACTCAGGGGCAAGTGGAAATTTTATGGATGTCTCCTTTGCTCTGAAACAGGGAATACGTTCAGTGAAGAAGGCTACTCCAGTACAGATGGAAACTGTGGATGGCTCCCTGCTGACCTCTGGACCAGTGGATCAGGAAACAGAGCCTTTGAGGGTTCTTATGGGTAAAGATCATCAAGAGAAACTGTCCTTTATGCTTATCTCTTCTCCCCACTTTCCCATTATTCTAGGGCTACCATGGCTGCAGGCTCAGAATCCTACCATTAACTGGGAGACCAAGGAATTACACTTTCCAGAGAAACAGATGAGTCCAAAAGTTTCAGCTTGCTCTGTTCCTAAAGGAATCATGTCAGTCCCTGAACTACCAGCTGTATACCAGGACTATGTGGATTTATGTGACAAGAAGAACGCTGACCAGCTTCCTCCTCACCGTCCATATGATTGTCCAATTGAATTATTGCCTGGAGCAGAGATACCTTTTGGTAAGATCTACCCCCTGGCGGGGCCCGAGCTAAACGCTTTAAAGGATTACATAGATGAAAATCTAGCCAAGGGCTTCATACGCCCCTCTTCATCTCCTGCAGGTGCACCCATCTTCTTTGTAAAGAAGAAAGATGGATCTCTGAGACCATGCGTAGACTATAGGGAACTCAATAAGGTTACTATTAGAAACCGTTATCCATTGCCTTTAATCCCTGAGTTATTGGAGAGTGCGACATGCCAAAATTTTTTCTAAACTAGATCTTCGTGGGGCCTATAACTTAGTCCGTATTAGACCTGGGGATGAATGGAAGACTGCATTCAGGTCACGCTATGGACACTTTGAATATCTAGTTATGCCTTTTGGTCTGAGTACCGCCCCAGCCACTTTCCAACACTTGGTGAATGACATCTTCAGGGATCTCCTAGATACATTTGTGGTAATTTATTTGGATGATATTCTAATTTTTTCTAACTCCACAGAGGAACATCATGGACATGTGAGAATGGTCTTGGAACGTCTAAGACAAAATCATCTTTACATCAAACTTGAAAAGTGTGAATTCCATAGGACCGAAATTCAATTTCTGGGGTATGTACTGTCTACACAAGGAATTAGTATGGATGGAAGCAAAACCCAAGCCATCAAGGATTGGCCAAGTCCTAGAAATGTGAAGGAGGTACAGCGCTTCATCGGGTTTGCCAACTTCTATAGACGTTTCATTAGAAATTTCTCTGAGGTAGTGTCACCTATCACTCAACTTACCCGGAAAGAGTCTAGGTTTTCCTGGACTCCCCAAGCCCAGGAAGCATTTTCCCGTCTAAAAGATAAATTTACCACTGCACCTATCCTAGTACATCCCAACCCCGAGCTTGCCTTCATAATAGAGGTGGATGCTTCAGGCTGTGCCGTTGGAGCTATACTCTCTCAGAGAACAGGTGAAAAGAATGTCTTGCATCCCTGTGCCTTCTTTTCCCAGCAGTTGTCTTCGGCTGAGAGGAACTACGATGTGGGCAATAGAGAGTTGTTGGCCATTATTGCCGCCTTCAAAGAATGGAGACACCTTCTTCAGGGAGCTGCACAGCAAATAGTCGTCCTGACAGACCATCGTAACCTTGAGTTTATCAGGTCGGCTAAGTGCCTGACTCCTCGCCAGGCTCGCTGGAATCTTTTCTTAAACCAATTTAATTTTATCATCTCTTATAGACCAGGATCGCGCAATGGAAAGGCTGATGCACTCTCTAGGATTTACTCAGCAGAGACACGTCCAATTACTCCTCCTAAGACTATTCTTCCTGACTCTAGATTCCTAGGAGTAATTCATAATCAAGACCTACTTAAGGACATCAAGGAAGCATACCATGCGGATTCCTTTTTGGCACAACCCCAAGGGACGTAAGTCTTGTCTTTAAGAATGGTGTGTGGATTCAGGGACAACGTCTGTATATTCCTGAAACAGTCAGATTAAGAGTATTGCAACTCATTCACGATTCCAAGATAGCTGGGCATAGAGGAATTCTAAAGACACAGGAATTTCTTTCTCGTTTCTTTTGGTGGCCCACTTGCAGGAAGGATGTTTTGAATTATGTCACTTCATGTGAGGTCTGTGCAAGATGCAAAACACCTCGCTCCTCACCAACTGGTCTGTTACAGCCTCTTCCCACCCCGTCCCGCCCGTGGGGATCCATTTCTATGGACTTCATTGTGGAGTTACCAACCTCTCAGGGGAAGAACACCATTCTAGTGGTGGTTGACCGTCTAACAAAGGCAGCTCATTTTATCCCTTGTGTCGGCTTACCCACTGCAAAACAGACATCAGATTTGATGATTAAAGATGTGTTTCGCTTACATGGAGTACCGGATGAGGTTATTTCGGATCGAGGGGTGCAATTCACTTCTAGGTTTTGGCAAAATTTCTGTGCAGCATTGGACATTAAAGTAAACCTTTCTTCTGCTTTTCATCCCCAGACTAATGGACAGACCGAACGAACCAATCAAACCCTGGAGCAGTATCTCCGCTGCTTTATCTGCCACCTACAGGATGATTGGGTGGATCTACTTCCATTAGCTGAGTTCTCGTATAACAACTCTCAGAGTGCCTCCACTAAACAGTCTCCTTTTTACTCTAATCTAGGTTATCATCCTAACATTCTACCACGATTTCCCATAGAAACGCCTTTACCAGCAGTGGCTGAAAGAATCACGTCTTTACAGAAGAATATGGATCTTCTAAAGGAAAATCTGGAATCGGCTCAAGAAAGGTACAAGAAAGCAGCAGATAAATTTCGTAAACCTGCACCAGCTTTCAAGGTAGGAGACTTGGTCTGGCTGTCAACCAGAAATCTTAAGTTAAGGATTCCATCGTCTAAGTTGGGACATAAGTACATTGGACCCTATAAAATCAGTAAAATTATAAGTGCCGTTGCTTGTCGTCTTCAACTGCCCAGAACTATGAGAATCCACCCTGTCTTTCATGTATCCCTACTAAAGGCTGCGATACCCAATACATTTCCTGGACGTTCCTCTCCTTGCCCTGACCCAGTGCTAGTCGATGGTCAGGAAGAATTTGTGGTGGAAAGGATTTTAGATTCCAGGTTGTATAGAAATCAGTTACAATATCTGATTAAATGGCAGGGCTACCCAGTGGAGGACAACTCATGGGAACCGGTCAATAACGTTAATGCTCCTCGCTTGCTCCGTCAGTTTCATCAGAAGTACCCACACAAGCCTGGTCTGAGGTCATCCGGAGGTTGTCCTTAAGGGGGGAGTAATGTAAGGTTCTATGTATATATTCCTGAAACTCAGTTTGTTCGTCAGCCATTTTACTTTCTGTCTTGCTGCAGCTATCTTGCCCTCAGTCAAAATGGAGTTTCCAGCTTGCATGTTCCCGCCCTGATTCTCTCCTTTGCTTCTTAAGCAGCCACAGCTGAGCAATCAGTGCTTCAGAATCTAGCCTGCAGTGAACCTGTGACTTGACTCCTGTAAGCCTTGGACCTTGTACTCCAGCTATTCCTACTGAGGAACTCTGAAGCACTTGTGGACTCTGAACCCTGCTCTTTGAAAGACCCACGTTTGCATGGATTTACGGTAACAGAGAAGAAGATCCTGAATCTGTATTGGAGAGTGATTGCTGAGCTTGGATTACTCTGGCCTGCTGTGTCTCCTGTTTCTGTGTCTGCAAACTGTGTGACTATTTCTGCCAACTTGTATGAAGTAATACAGGACTTTTCTATATCAAACCTGTGACTCCTGTGTTTTCATCGCACCAAGCACGGGACGCTATATGAACTGTACTACATACATTACACTGAGGAGAAAAAGCAAAAACGGTAATACACCAGAGAAGCTGGAACCTATTGGATTGCAGTAACCTGAACTAACCACACAACTAGAGGTAGCCTGGAGCGTTCCTACGTTGATCCTAGACGCCTCATCACAGCCTGAGAGATAACTACACCTAAAGGCAGAAAGATGAAAGCTATCTGCCCCGGAGCAGATCCCCAAAAAAAATAGGAAGCCCCCAAACATATAATGGCGGTTAGACAAGAAGATAGCACGAAACACAGACAGAAAATAGAATGAGCAAACATTTGGGCCCAATCTGTCTAGACAGAAAAGTACAGTAAAGAATTCTGACTGCAATCCAACAAAAACCCTAAAAAATACCAGCACTTCTGATTGCCAAAAAAACGGAGATCAAACGATCTCTACCACCTAAATCAGATCTCTGGTGTAACAAAACAAAGCCGCAGCCACTGAAAAAACAGGAAAAAGCAAATGAACAAATAACAGTGGCTACAGATTGAGAGGAGCACAGGCCCCAGGAGGGGACCCGGCTGACCTCCACAAAGTGCAGAAAACTATGAGAAAAACAAGCACAAAAAGAAAAGCAGAAAATATCTTATCTGAAAGCAGCAGGTGCAGGCAAGACTCCAGCAATTTCCAAATGAACCAGGAACCACAATTGAGACAAGAACAATTGATCACCGGCGACCATCATGGGAGGGAACCTCGCTTATATCAGACCAGTCAGTGATCCCAGATTGCCATTCCTCGCTGAAAGGTTCAGTACTGTCTGTAACCACCAGAGGAAGCCTCTGCTCAGAAACCATCTCTAGCACATTCACAACAGTACCCCCCCTTGAAGAGGGGTCACCGAACCCTCACTTGTGCAACCAGGCCGATCAGGATGAGCTCGGTGATAGGCACGGATCAGTCTCCTAGCATGGATGTCCGAAGCAAACACCCAAGAATTGTCCTCCTGACCATAACCTCTCCACTTAACCAAATACTGAAGTTTCCGTCTAGAAAAACGAGAATCCAATATTTTCTCGACCACATACTCCAGATTTCCCTCAACCAAAACAGAGTCAGGAGGCGCAGCCATAGGAACCACTGGCTCGACAAACCTCTTCAATAAGGACTTGTGGAACACGTTATGGATCTTAAATGTCCCTGGAAGAAGCAAACGGAAGGAAACCGATTAAGAATCTCCATGATCTTATAAGGTCCAATGAACCTAGGCTTAAACTTTGGAGATGCAACCCTCATAGGGATATTTCTTGAGGACAACCAAACCAAGTCCCCCACTTTAAACCGAGGACCATCAGTCCTTTGCCGGTTGGCAAACCGCTGGGCCTTCTCTTGAGAGAGAAACAACCTCTCTACTACCTGGTCCCAAATCTGATGTATACGCTCCACAACAGAGTCTACACCCGGACAGACAGAAGCCTCCGCCTGTCCCGAAGAAAATCGAGGGTGAAACCCAGAATTGCAGAAAAATGGAGACATCAAGGTGGCAGAGCTAGCCCTATTATTAAGAGCAAACTCAGCCAAAGGCAAAAAAGAGACCCAGTCATCTTGATCAGCAGACACAAAACATCTCAAATAAGTCTCCAAGGTCTGGTTTGTTCTCTCGATTTGTCCATTGGACTGAGGATGAAATGCAGAGGAGAAAGATAATTGAACACCAAGTTTAGAACAAAATGTCCTCCAAAATCTGGAAGCAAACTGGACTCCTCTGTCAGACACAATGTTCTCCAGAATGCCGTGCAACCGAACCACGTGCTGAAGGAACAAAGGCACCAACTCGGAGGAGGAAGGCAACTTAGGTAATGGCACAAGATGTATCATCTTGGAAAACCTATCACAGATTACCCAGATAACGGTCATTCTCTGAGAGACAGGGAGGTCGGAAATAAAATCCATAGAGATATGGGTCAATGGCCTCTTGGGCACAGGTAATGGCATCAACAAACCACTAGAGCGAGAGCAAGGCTTGGAACGAGAGCAAGTCCCACAGGACTGCACAAAGTCCCTGACGTCACGAGACAAAGTAGGCCACCAAAAGGACCGACTCACCAAGTCTCTGGTACCAAAAATCCCGGGATGACCAGCCAACGCGGAACAATGAATCTCAGACATCACACTCTTCTTCCACTGGTCTGGGACAAACAATTTCCCAACAGGGCAGCGCTCAGGTTTATCCTCCTGACACCCCTCCAGAGCTAGTCTGTTGTGAATGGGCTTGAGATGAGTTCTGAGCAGAGGCTCCCTCTGGTGGTTACAAGCGGTACTGGTCTGTCCAGTGAAGATTGTGAAGATTGTGAGGATTGGGAATCAGGTGTTACTGACTGGTCTTATATAAGGGAGTCACCTTCCCATCAGGGTTGCCGGTGATCAATTGTTCTGGTCTCTATCCTTGATTCCTGTTTCCCTTGTAGCCTGCTGTGTCGTGTCTGCATCTCCTGCTAACAGATAAGACATTTTCTTCTTTTTTGTTTTTGTGATTGATTTTTGCATTTTGTCCGCACTTCTGTGGGGGCCTTCAGGGTCCCCTCCGGGGGCTTTTGCCCTCTCAGTTTAGTTCAGCCACTGATGTTTGTACTTTTGCTTTTTCCAGTTTTTTCAGTGGCTGCTGTTTTGATTTTGTTACACCAGAGAACTAATTTAGGTGGTAGAGGTCGTGTGATCTCAGGTGATTTTGAAATTAGTAGAGTTGGTGCTTTTCAGGGTTTTCTGGGATTGCAGTAAGTACCCTTCCTGTCCTTTTCTATTTAGTTAATTTGGGCCCCAACGTTTGCTCATACTATATTCTGTCTGTATCAGTATTTCATCTTGTCTAACCGCCATTACATGTTTGGGGGCTTTCTATTGTCTTAGGGGTCTGCTCCGGGGCAGATAGCTTTCCTATTTCTATCTTTAGGTGTAGTTAGTTTCTCAGGCTGTGACGAGGCGTCTAGGACCAACGTAGGAATGCTCCACGGCTGCCTCTAGTTGTTGTGGTTAGTCAGGGTACTGCAATCTCATAGATTCCAACTGCTCTGGTGTATTGCCTTTTTTGCCTGCACTCCTCAGCTACCGAAACATAACACAGTCTCAAATTGGGCGAGATGGCGGAAAGTACTACACCCTCTTTCAAAATAACAGCAGGATCAGATAACTCAGGAGAATCCGCAAAGAAACTTCTTGAGAGGGCATCCGCCTTAACATTCTTAGTGCCAGGAAGAAAAGAAACCACAAAATTAAAACGTGTGAAAAACAAGGCCCACCTGGCCTTTCTAGGATTAAGTCGCTTGGCTGATTCGAGATAAACCAAGTTCTTATGGTCCGTGAGGACTACCACCTGATGTTTGGCTCCTTCCAGCCAATGTCTCCACTCTTCAAAGGCCCACTTCATGGCCAATAACTCCCGAATACCCACGTCATAATTACGTTCAGTTGGAGAAAACTTTCGAGAGAAAAAGGCACAAGGGTTACTCTTAGAGGTCTCTGGATCCCTTTGGGACAAAATGGCACCTGCCCCAATCTCAGAGGCATCAACCTACATCTGAAACGGCAGAGAAACATCAGGCTGCCGCAGAACAGGAGCAGAAATGAA
This sequence comes from Oophaga sylvatica, assembly GCA_033576555.1. Taxonomy (NCBI): domain Eukaryota; kingdom Metazoa; phylum Chordata; class Amphibia; order Anura; family Dendrobatidae; genus Oophaga; species Oophaga sylvatica. The sequence goes on along the minus strand of JARQOD010003958.1, from coordinate 46,946 downwards.
TCTCTGCTTAAGTTCCTGAAATGCAGAAATTGCCTCAGGAGGCCAATTCACCACATCGGAACCCTTTTTGGTCAGATCAGTCAATGGTTTAACAATACCAGAGAAATTACCAATAAATTTACGATAAAAATTGGCAAAACCCAAAAATCTCTGGAGAGCCTTCAATGAAGTAGGTTGAACCCAATCACAGATGGCCTGAACCTTGACCGGGTCCATTTCAATAACAGACGGAGACAAAATGAATCCCAGAAATGAGACCTTCTGTACGCCAAAAAGACACTTTGATCCCTTCACATACAGTGCATTCTCTCTTAAAATCTGGAAAACAGTCCAAACATGTTTCACATGAGAGTCCCAGTCATTGGAAAAAATCAAGATATCATCCAAATAAACAATCAGAAATTTATCCATAAAATCCCTGAAAATATCATTCATGAAGGATTGGAAGACGGAAGGAGCATTAGTGAGCCCAAAGGGCATCACTAGGTACTCAAAATGCCCCTCTGGGGTATTAAACGCCGTCTTCCATTCATCCCCGTGCTGAATACGAATAAGGTTATACGCCCCCCTGAGGTCAAGCTTGGTAAACCAACTAGCACTTTTCACTCTGGAAAACAGGTCAGAAATCAAGGGTAATGGATATTGATATTTCAAAGTGATCTTATTCAGGAGAAGATAATCAATACACGGCCTCAATGAACCATCCTTTTTGGCCACAAAGAAAAAAACGGCGCCCAAGGGTGAAGAGGATAGTCTGATATGACCCTTCTCCAATGACTCCTTGATATAAGATCGCATGGCATCGTGTTCAGGTACAGATAAGTTAAAAAGGCGACCCTTAGGAAATTTACCACCAGGCACTAACTCAATAGCGCAATCGTAGTTTCTGTGAGGAGGTAAGGACACAAAACTTACTCTCACTAAACACATCAGAAAAATCAGTCAAAAAGTCAGGAACATCCTGAGACTGGGGAAAGGCAGAAAAAACAGGAGTGCCAGCATTAACACACTGGCAGCTCCAACTGGTCACAGACACAGATTTCCAATCCAAAACAGGATTATGAATCTGCAACCAAGGGAAACCCAGAACATAATGTCATGCAGATTATGCAACACCAGAAATTTTTTCCACACTATTTTTCCCTTCTGTGAGTACCATATAATTTTAGTTTTTGGCCGGTGATACTGTTATATTTAGGTAGCAGAGGAGAAAAAGCAAAAACGGTAATACACCAGAGAAGCTGGAACCTATTGGATTGCAGTAACCTGAACTAACCACACAACTAGAGGTAACCGTGGAGCGTTCCTACGTTGATCCTAGATGCCTCGTCACAGCCTGAGAGATAACTACACCTAAAGGCAGAAAAATGAAAGCTATCTGCCCCGGAGCAGATCCCCAAAGAAAATAGGAAGCCCCCAAACATATAATGGCGGTTAGACAAGAAGATAGCACGGACACAGACAGAAAATAGAATGAGCAAACGTTGGGGCCCAATCTGTCTAGACAGAAAAGTACAGGAAAGAATTCTGACTGCAATCCAACAAAAACCCTAAAAAATACCAGCACTTCTGATTGCCAAAAAAACTGAGATCACACGATCTCTACCACCTAATCAGATCTCTAGTGTAACAAAACAAAGCTGCAGCCACTGAAAAAACAGGAAAAAGCAAATGAACAAATAACAGTGGCTACAGATAAATTGAGAGGAGCTCAGGCCCCAGGAGGGGACCCGGCTGACCTCCACAAAAGTGTAGAAAACTATGAAAAAAGCAAGCACAAAACGAAAAGCAGAAAATATCTTATCTGAAAGCAGCAGGTACAGGCAAGACTCCAGCAACTTCCAAATGAACCAGGAACCACAATTGAGACAAGAACAATTGATCACCAGCAACCATCATGGGAGGGAACCTCCCTTATAACAGACCAGTCAGTGATCCCAGATTGCCATTCCTTGCTGAAAGGTTCAGTACTGTCTGTAACCACCAGAGGGAGCCTCTGCTCAGAAACCATCTCTAGCACATTCACAACAGTGCTCCTAGGGGTTTAATGCACGCTTGTGGGGTCTGTGTGTGCTCCTAGGGGGTTAATGCACACTTGTGGGGTCTGTGTGCGCTCCTAGGGGGCTAATGCACACTTGTAGGGTCTGGTTGTGCCCCGGGGGTTAATGCACACTTGTGGGGTCTGTGTGTGCTCCTAGGGGTTTATTGCACACTTGTGGGGAGTCTGTGTGTACTCCTAGGGGGTTAATACACGGTTGTGGTGTCTGTGTGTGCTCCTAGGTGGTTATGCACAGTTGTGGGGTCTGTGTGTGCTCCTAGGGGGTTATGATCAGTTGTGGGGTCTGTGTGTGCTCCTAGGAGGTTATGCATGGTTGTGGGATCTGTGTGTGCTCCTAGGGGTTTAATGCACGCTTGTGGGGTCTGTGGGTGCTCTTAGGGGGTTAATGCACACTTGTGGGGTCTGTGTGTGCTCCTAGGGGCTAATGCACACTTGTGGGGTCTGGTTGTGCCCCGGGAGGTTAATGCACACTTGTGGGGTCTGTGTGTGCTCCTAGGGGTTTAATGCACGGTTGTGGGGTCTGTGTGTGCTCTTAGGGGGTTTAATGCACCGTTGTGGGGTCTGTGTGTGCTCCTAGGGGGCTTAAAGCACACTATTGGGGCTGGGTGTGTCATAGGGGGTTAATGCACACTTGTGGGTCTGTGTGTGCTCTAGGGGTTATGCACGCTTGTGGGTTTGGTTTTGCCGGGGGTTAATGCACACTTGTGGGGTCTGTGTGCGCTCTAGGGTTTAATGCACATTGTGCAGTTTGTTTGTGCTTAGAGGTTTAATGCATGCTTGTGGGGTCTGGGTTTCCTCATAGGGGTTTAATGCAGCTTGTGGGGTCTGTGTGTGCGTCTAGGGGGTTATGCAGCTTGTGGGGTTGGTTGGCCCCGGGGGGTTAATGCACACTTATGGGGTTGGGTGTCCTATAGGGGTTTATTGCACGCTTGTGGGGTCTGTTGTGTGCGGGGCTGGGGGGGTTATGCATGTTGCTTAGTGGGTTTGGGTTGTGCTCCTGGGGTTTATGCACACTTGTGGGGTCTGTGTGTGCCTAGGGGTTATGACGTTGGGGGTCTGTGTGTGCTCTAGGGGGTTTAATGCACGTTGTGGGGTCGTGTGTGCTCTAGGGGTTATGCACAGTTGTGGGGTCTGTGTGTGCTCTAGGGGGTTATGCACGTTGTAGGGGTCTGTGTGTGCTCTAGGGGGTTATGAGGTTGTGGGTCTGTGGTCTAGGTTATGCACGTTGTGGGGTCTGTGTGTGCTCTAGGGGGTTATGCACGCTTGTGGTTGGTGTGCTCTAGGGGTTATGCACTTGGGGTCTGTGTCTCCAAGGGGGTTATGCACACTTGTGAGGTCTGTGGTGCTCCTAGGGTATGCATACTTGTGGGGTCTGTTGTGCCCGGGGGTTAATGCACACTTGTGTGGTCTGTGTGTGCTCTAGGGTTTAATGCACTTGGGGTCTTTGTGTCCTCCTAGGGGGTTATGTACAGTTGTGGGTCTGTGTGCTCCTTAGGGGTTTAATGCACGTTGTGGGGTCTGGTTGTGCCCAGGGGGTTAATGCACGGTTGTGGGGTCTGTGTGCTCCTAGGGGTTATGCACGGTTGTGGGGTCTGTGTGTCTCCTAGGGGGTTAATGTATGCTTGTGGGGTCTGTGTGTGCTCCTAGGGGTTAAGGCAGCTTGTGGGGTTGGTTGTGCCCGGGGGGGTTAATGCACGTTGTGGGGTCTAATTGGGCCCAAGGGGTTAATGCATGGTTGTGAGGTCTGGCTGGACCCTGGAGGGTTAATGTATGCTTGTGGGGTCTGGTTGAGCTCTCGGGGAGGGGGGTTAATGCATGGTTGTGGGGTCTGATTGTGCCCGGTGGGGTTAATGCACGCTTGTGGGGTTGTGGGCCCATGGTGTTTATCTGTGGGGTGTGTTTCTCAGGGGGTTTTAAAGTTGTGGGGTCTGTGTGTGCTCTAGGGGTTATTGCAAGTTGTGGGGTCTGTGTGTGCCCTGGGGGGTTATGCACGCTTGTGGGGTCTGTGTGTGCCTAGGGGGTTAATGCACGTTGTGGGGTCTGTGTGTGCTCTAGGGGGTTATGCACAGTTGTGGGTCTGTGTGCCTAGGGGTTTATGCACAGTTGTGGGGTCTGTGTGTGCTCTAGGGGGTTATGCACACTTGTGGGGGTTCTGTGTGTGCTCTAGGGGGTTAAAGTGTGGGTCTGTGTGTGCCCTAGGGGTTATTTGTGAGGTTTTTGGGGGTTGTGTGTCTCTGGGTTATCACCTGGGGTGTTTGCCTAGGGTTGCTTGGGGTTGTGGTCGGTTGTGCCCCAGGGGGTTAAGACTTTGGGGTTGTGTGCTTGGGGGTGCCTGTTGGGGCTTCCCTAGGGTTAAAGGGGGCATGCTGGTGGGGTCTGGTTGTGCCCCGGGGGTTAATGCACGTTTGTGGGGTCTAATTGGGCCCAAGGGGTTAATGCATGGTTTGAGGTCTGGCTGGACCTGGAGGTTATGTATGCTTGTGGGGTCTGGTTGAGCTCCTGGGGAGGGGGGTTATGCATGGTTGTGGGTCTGATTGTGCCCCGTGGGGTTAATGCGCTTGTGGGGTCTGGTTGGGTTCCATGGTGTTTAACACACTTGTGGGTCTGTGTGTGCTTCTAGGGGTTCTGAAAGGTGTGGGATCTGTGTGTGCTCCTAGGGGTTTATTGCACACTTTGGGTCTGTGTGTGCCCCTAGGGGTTCAATGCACGCTTGTGGGGGTCTGTTGTGCTTCTAGGGGTTAATGCACGGTTGGGGGTCTGTGGTGCTCCTAGGGGTTATGCACATTGTGGGTCTGTGTGTACTCCTAGGGGGTTATGCACAGTTGTGGGGGTCTGTGTGTGCTCCTAGGGGGTTATGCACACTTTGTGGGTCTGGTTGTGCCCCGGGGGTTTAATGCACACTTGTGGGGTCTGTGTGTGCTCCTAGGGGTTTAATGTACGGTTGTGGGGTCTGTGTGTGCTCTTAGGGGGTTTAATGCACCGTTGTGGGGTCTGTGTGTGCTCCTAGGGGGTTTAATGCACACTATTGGGGTCTGGGTGTGCTCATAGGGGGTTAATGAACACTTGTGGGGTCTGTGTGTGCTCCTAGGGGGTTATGCACGCTTTTGGGTTCTGGTTTTGCCCCGGGGGGTTAATGCACACTTGTGGGGTCTGTGTGCGCTCCTAGGGGTTTAATGCACACTTGTGCAGTTTGTTTGTGCTCCTAGAGGGTTTAATGCACGCTTGTGGGGTCTGGGTGTCCTCATAGGGGGTTAATGCACGCTTGTGGGGTCTGTGTGTGCGCCTAGGGAGTTATGCACGCTTGTGGGGTCTGGTTGTGCCCGGGGGGTTAATGCACACTTATGGGGTCTGTGTGTGCTCCTAGGGTGTTATGCACGGTTGTGGGGTCTGTGTGCTCCTAGGGGGTTATGAAAGGTTGTGGGATCTGTGTGTGCTCCTAGGGGTTTATTGTACACTTGTAGGGTCTGTGTGTGCCCCTAGGGGATTTAATGCACGCTGTGGGGTCTGGTTGTGCTTCTAGGGGGTTAATGCATGCTTGTGGGGTCTGATTGTGCCCCGGTGGGGTTAATGCATGCTTGTGGGGTCTGGTTGGGTTCCGTGGGGTTTATGCACACTTGTGGGGTCTGTGTGTGCTTCTAGGGGGTTATGAAAGGTTGTGGGATCTGTGTGTGCTCTAGGAGTTTATTGCACACTTGTGGGGTCTGTGTGTGCCCCTAGGGGGTTTAATGCATGCTTGTGGGGGTCTGTGTGTGCTTCTAGGGGGTTAATGCACGGTTGTGGGGTCTGTGTGTGCTCCTAGGGGGTTATGCACAGTTGTGGGGTCTGTGTGTGCTCCTAGGGGGTTATGCACAGTTGTGGGGGTCTGTGTGTGCTCCTAGGGGTTTATGTATGGTTGTGGGATCTGTGTGTGCTCCTAGGGGTTTAATGCACGCTTGTAGGGTCTGTGTGTGCTACTAGGGGGTTAATGCACGCTTGTGGAGTCTGTGTGTGCTCCTAGGGGGTTAATGCACACTTGCGGGGTCTGTGTGTGTGCTCCAAGGGGGTTAATGCACACTTGTGAGGTCTGTGTGTGCTCCTAGGGGTTTAATGCACGGTTGTGGGGTCTTTGTGTCCTCCTAGGGGGTTTAATGTACAGTTGTGGGGTCTGTGTGCTCCTTGGGGGTTATGCACAGTTGTGGGTCTGGTTGTGCCCCAGGGGGTTAATGCACGGTTGTGGGGTCTGTGTTCTCCTAGGGGGTTATGCACGGTTGTGGGGTCTGTGTGTGCTCCTAGGGGGTTAATGTATGCTTGTGGGTCTGTGTGTGCTCCTAGGGGGTTAAGGCATGCTTGTGGGGTCTGTTTGTGCCCCGGGGGGTTAATGCACGTTTGTGGGGTCTAATTGGGCCCAGGGGTTAATGCATGGTTGTGGGGTCTGGTTGGACCCTGGAGGGTTAATGTATGCTTGTGGGGTCTGGTTGAGCTCCTGGGGAGGGGGGTTAATGCATGCTTGTGGGGTCTGGTTGGGTTCCCATGGGGTTTATACACACTTGTGGGGTCTGTGTGTGCTTCTAGGGGTTCTGAAAGGTTGTGGGATCTGTGTGTGCTCCTAGGGGTTTATTGCACACTTGTGGGGTCTGTGTGTGCCCCTAGGGGGTTTAATGCACGCTTGTGGTTGTCTGTGTGCTTCTAGGGGGTTAATGCACGGTTGTGGGGTCTGTGTGTGCTCTTAGGGGTTATGCACAGTTGTGGGGTCTGTGTGTACTCCTAGGGGGTTATTCACAGTTATGGGGGTCTGTGTGTGCTCCTAGGGGGTTATGCATGGTTGTGGGATCTGTGTGTGCTCCGAGGGGTTTAATGCACGCTTGTGGGGTCTGTGTGTGCTCCTAGGGGGTTAATGCACGCTTGTGGGGTCTGTGTGTGCTCTTAGGGGGTTAATGCACACTTGTGGGGTCTGGTTGTGCCCCGGGGGGTTAATGCACACTTGTGGGGTCTGTGTGTGCTCCTAGGGGTTTAATGCACGCTTGTGGGGTCTTTGTGTCCTCCTAGGGGTTTAATGCACGGTTGTGGGGTCTGTGTGCTCCTTGGGGGTTATGCACAGTTGTGGGGTCTGGTTGTGCCCCGGGTGGTTAATGCACACTTGTGGGGTCTGTGTGTGCTCCTAGGGGGTTATGCACTGTTGTGGGGTCTGTGTGTGCTCCTAGGGGGTTAATGTATGCTTGTGGGGTCTGTGTGTGCTCCTAGGGGGTTACTGCATGCTTGTGGGGTCTGTGTGCTCCTAGGGAGTTAATGCATGCTTGTGGGGTCTGTGTGTGCTTTTAGGGGGTTAATGCACACTTGTGGGGTCTGTGTGTGCTCCTAGGGGGTTAATGCACACTTATGGGGTCTGTGTGTTTGCTCCTAGGGGGTTATGCACGGCTGTGGGGTCTGTGTGCTCCTAGGGGTTTAATGCACACTTGTGGGGTCTGTGTGTGCTCCTAGGGGTTTAATGCACACTTGTGGGGTCTGTGTGTGCTCCTAGGGGGTTAGGCACGCTTGTGGGGTCTGTGTGTGCTCCTAGGGGGTTATGCACAGTTGTGGGGTCTGTGTGTGCTCCTAGGGGGTTATGCACAGTTGTGGGGTCTGTGTGCTCCTAAGGGGTTATGAAAAGTTGTGGGATTTGTGTGTGCTCCTAGGGGTTTATTGCACACTTGTGGGGTCTGTGTGTGCCCCTAGGGGGTTTAATGCACGCTTGTGGGATCTGGTTGTGCTCCTAGGGGGTTAATGCACAGTTGTGGGGTCTGGTTGTGCTCCTAAGGGGTTAATGCACGCTTGTGGCATTTGGTTGTGCTCCTAGGGGGTTAATGCACGCTTGTGCGGTCTGTGTGTACTCCTAGGGGGTTAATGCACGCTTGTGGGGTCTGGTTGTGCCCTGGAGGGTTTAATGCACACTAGTGGGGTCTGTGTGTGCTCCTAGGGGGTTAATGCACGCTTGTGGGGTCTGGTTGTGCCCCGGGGGGTTAATGCACACTTGTGGGGTCTGTGTATGCTCCTAGGGGTTTAATGCACACTTGTGGGGTCTGTGTGTGCTCCTAGGGGGTTTATTGCACACTTGTGGGGTCTGGGTGTGCTCATAGGGGGTTAATACACGCTTGTGGGGTCTGTGTGTGCTCCTAGGAGGTCATGCATGCTTGTGGGGTCTGGTTGTGCCCGGGGGGGTTAATGCACACTTGTGGGGTCTGTGTATGCTCCTAGGGGTTATGCACGGTTGTGGGGTCTGTGTGTGCTCCTAGGGGGTTAATGTACGCTTGTGGGGTCTGTGTGCTCCTAGGCGGTTAATGCACGCTTGTGGGGTCTGTGTGTGCTCCTAGGGGGTTATGCACGCTTGTGGGGTCTGTGTGTGCTCCTAGGGGGTTATGCACAGTTGTGGGGTCTGTGTGTGCTCCTAGGGGGTTATAAAAGGTTGTGGGATCTGTGTGCTCCTAGGGGTTTATTGCACACTTGTGGGGTCTGTGTGCCCCTAGGGGGTTTAATGCACGCTTGTGTGGTCCGGTTTGTGCTCCTAGGGGGTTAATGCACGCTTGTGGGGTCTGGTTGTGCCCCGGTGGTGTTAATGCACAGTTGTGGGGTCTGCTTGTGCCACGGGGGGGTTAATGCACGTTTGTGGGGTCTAGTTGAGTCCGGGGGGTTAATGCATGGTTGTGGGTTCTGGTTGGACCCTGGGAGGGTTAATGTATGCTTGTGGGGTCTGGTTGAGCTCCTGGGGGGGTTAATGCATGGTTGTGGAGTCTGATTGTGCCCCGGTGGGGTTAATGCACGCTTGTGGGGTCTGGTTGGGTTCCCGTGGGGTTTATGCACACTTGTGGGGTCTGGTTGGGTTCCCAGGGGGTTAATGCACGTTTGTGGGGTCTTGTTGGGACCCAGGTGGTTAATGCACGGTTGTGGGATCTGGTTGTGCTCCCGGGGGTGAATGCATGGTTGTGGGGTCTAGTTGAGCTCCTGGAGGGGTCTGACTTGTGCCCGGGGGTTAATGCACGGTTGTGAGGTCTGATTGGACCATGGGGGGGGTTAATGCACATTCGTGGGGTCTGGTTGGGCCCTGAGGGGGGTTAATGCACGCTTGTGTGGTCTGGTTGGGACCCGGGGGGTTAATGCACGCTTGTGCGGTCTAGTTGGGCTCCCGGGGGATTAGCACAGTTTTGGTGTCTGAGTGGCTTGGGGACTTGATGCTTGGGTGAGGGGGTATTTGGTGGGGGCTTGTGCTCGGGGAGGGCCCGTCTGCATCTGTTGTGACTTGAAAGGGGGTATTGTTTTTGGGGTAGACTCTCGACTGGTAGGGGTTTATAGTTGGGGTAGAGGTGCCATCTGGTGAGGTTTATGCTTGGGGGAGTAGAAGTCCAATAGGGTTTATGCTGGGGAGCTGGAAGTCAGATGGTGCTCATGGTTGGGGGGTGGCCGTCCGATTGGGCTTTATGCTGGGGGGGTGTGGACATCCGATGGGGGTTTATGCTGGGGGGTGGACATTCAATGGGGGTTTATGCTAGGGGAGGTGGACATTCGATGGGGGTTTATGCTGGTGGGAGTGGTTGTCGATGGCGGTTTATGCTGGGGAGGAGTGGTTGTCTAATGGGGGTTTATGCTGGGGAAGAGTGGTTGTCCAATGGGGGTTTATGCTGGGGGGAGTGGTTGTCCGATGGGGGTTTATGCTGAGGGGGAGTGAACATCCGATGGGGGTTTATGCTGAGGGGGAGTGGACGTCCGATGGGGGTTTAGGCTGAGGGGGAGTGGATGTCTGATGGGGGTTTATGTGGGGGGGAGTGGATGTCCGATGAGGATTTATGCTGGGGGTTTATGCTTGGGAAGCGGGGTGGGTGGCGTCCAATGGGAGTAATGCTTGGGTGGGTGGATGTTTTGAATGTGCTAGAGATGGTTTCTGAGCAGAGGCTCCCTCTGGTGGTTACAGACAGTAATGAACCTTTCAGCGAGGAGTGGCAGTCTGGGTTCGCTGACTGGTCTGATATAGGGGAGGTTCCCTCCCATGATGGTTAACGGTGATCAATTGTTCTTGTCTCAATTGTGGTTCCTGGTTCATTTGGAAGTTTGCTGAGTCTTGCCTGCATCTTCTGCTATCAGATAAGATATTTTCTGCTTTTATTTTTGTGCTTGCTTTTTGCATTGTTCCTTGCACTTCTGTGGAGGTCAGCCAGGTCCCCTCCGGGGGGCTTGTGCTCCTCTCAGTTTATCTGAAGCCACTGTTATTTGTTCATTTTCTTTTTCCTGTTTTTTCAGTGGCTGCGGCTTGGTTTTGTTAACACTGAGATCTGATTTAGTGGGTGGCGAGATCGTGTGATCTCAGTATTTTTGTAATCAGAATTGTTGGATTTTTGTAGGGTTTTCTGGGTTGCCGAAAGTAATCTCTCCTGTCCTCCTCAGCTACCTAACATAACAGTATCACCTGCCTAACTGAAAATTATATGGTACTCACAAAAGGGAAAAATAATGTGGAAAGAAAAAAGTTGTCAAAGTTGTCAGAGATTTTTTTTTCTCTTTGTTGCATTTTTTCCCTCTTTCTCTCTGGGTGCTGAGGAGGATTTTTTTTTCTCTCTTTCTCAATGGAGTTTGCACAGTTGTCTGGCCGTGTGGATCAGCTTGCCACTGAGGTTCGGAGTATTGCTACATATCTTGCTAGGTTGCCAGTTGTGGAACCTAGGATTCCCATGCCAGATTTGTTTTTGGGGGATCGTGAATTTCAAAAATAACTGTAAGTTGTTTTTTGCCTTAAAGCCTAAGTCCTCAGGGAACGCAGCACAGCAGGTTCAAATTGTCATCTCTCCCCTGCGCGGCGATCCTCAGTATTGGACTTTTTCCCTGACACCTGGGGATCCTGTTTTGAATGATATTGATGCATTTTTTCTGGCTCTGGGGTTATTGTATGATGAACCTAATGTCACTGATCAAGCTGAAAAAACCTTGTTGGCATTAAATCAGGGTCTTGAAGACGCTGAGTTGTACTGTCAGAAATTCCGAAAGTGGGCAGTCCTGCCCAAATGGAATGATGATGCTTTGGCAGCCCTTTTTCGGAAGGGGCTGTCAGAGAATGTAAAGGATGTTATGGTGGGATTCCCTGCTCCCTCTGGTATCAATGATTCTATGTCATTGGCTATTCAAATTGACAGACGTTTGCATGAGCGCAGAGGTATGCGTGAGATAGTGTTGCCTTGTGAGCCAGCTTCTGAGCCCATGCAGTGTGATAGAGTGACTTCTGGGGCACAACGTCATGAGTTTCGAAAGCGCAATGGGTTATGTTTCTACTGTGGTGACGCCTCTCATGCTATTTCAGTCTGCCCTAAACGGGGAAGACGTTTTGCACGCTCAGTTGTCTTGGGTAGTGTTCAGACTAAATTTCTGTTGACTGTTACCCTGATTTGCTCCCTGTCCACATTTTCTGCTCAGGCTTTTGTTGATTCAGGAGCAGCTATTAACCTGATGGATTTTGACTTTGCCAAACGTTGTGGGTTTCCCATGATACCCCTGCGGAAGTCTATTCCCCTATTGGGCTTTGATTCTACCCCTTTGGCGGAGAATAAACCCAGTTTTCTACTCAGGTGATAATGAGGGTTGAACCAGATCATCAGGAGAGTTGCAAATTTCTGGTGCTGTATAATCTGCATGACATTATTGTACTAGGTTTCCCTTGGTTACAGTCTTATAATCCTGTTTTGGATTGGAAATCTGTGTCTGTGACCAGTTGGGGCTGCCAATGTGTTAATGCCGACACTCCTTTTTTTTTCTGCCTTTCCCCAGTCTCAGGATGTTCCTGACTTTTTGACTGATTTTTCAGATGTTTTTAGTGAAAGTAAATCTGCATCCTTGCCCCTCACAGGAGCTATGATTGCGCTATTGAATTAGTGCCTGGTGGTAAAATTCCTAAAGGTCGCCTTTTTAACTTGTCTGTACCTGAACACGATGCTATGCGATCTTATATCAAGGAGTCATTGGAGAAGGGTCATGTCAGACCATCCTCTTCACCCTTGGGTGCCGGTTTTTTCTTTGTGGCCAAAAAGGATAGTTCATTGAGGCCATGTATTAATTATCGTCTCTTGAATAAGATCACTGTGAAGTATCAATATCCGTTACCCTTGACTTCTGACCTGTTTTCCAGAGTGAAAAGTGCTAGTTGGTTTACCAAGCTTGACCTCAGGGGGGCGTATAACCTTATTCGCATTAAGCACGGGGATGAATGGAAGACGGTGTTTAATACCCCAGAGGGGCATTTTGAGTAGCTCCTTCCATCTTCCAATCCTTCATGAATGATATTTTCAGGGATTTTGTGGATAAATTTATAATTGTTTATTTGGATGATATCTTGATTTTTTCCAATGACTGGGACTCTCATGTGAAACATGTTTGGACTGTGTTCCAGATTTTGAGAGAGAATGCACTGTGTGTGAAGGGATCAAAGTTTCTTTTTGGCGTACAGAAGGTCTCATTTCTGGGATTCATTTTGTCTCCGTCTGTTATTGAAATTGACCCAGTCAAGGTTCAGGCCATCTGTGATTGGGTCCAACCTACTTCATTAAAGGCTCTTCAGAGATTTTTGGGTTTTGCCAATTTTTATCGTAAATTTATTGGTAATTTCTCCGGTATTGTTAAACCATTGACTGATTTGACCAAAAAGGGTTCTGATGTGGTGAATTGGCCTCCTGAGGCAGTCTCTGCGTTTCAGGAACTTAAACAGAGATTCACTTCTGCTTCTGTTCTACGGCAGTCTGATGTTTCTCTGCCATTTCAGGTGGAGGTTGATGCCTCTGAAATTGGGGCAGGTGCAATTTTGTCCCAAAGAGATCCTGAGACCTCTAAAAGTAACCCTTGTGCTTTTTTCTCTCGAAAATTTTCTCCAACTGAACGTAATTATGACGTGGGTAATCGGGAGTTATTGGCCATGAAGTGGGCTTTTGAAGAGTGGAGACATTGGTGTCACGCTGTCTAATGATATGTATACAATGTCAGTAAACTATTAATACAGGAACAACACTCTATACAACAACTAGTATAGCAACATCAGCATGTAAGTATAGAATAGATTTACCTGACACGATATCTGCTGAACTCAGGGTTAATCTTGAGGACTTGATGAGCTGAAACAGGAAAGAGGTGGACCGGGATCTAACCTGACCCTAAACTGGGGTCCTAACTAATCCCTCACCTTGGAGGTATTGATAATGGTTCAGAGGTCCAAGTCTCCAACCTAACCCTGTCTCCTATCAGACCCTGAACCCTGTAATCAGTCCTAAGAAGGATCCTGACTACCACCAAAGGGATATGGGCTGATCTCAGCTAAATACACAGATTAGACATATAAGACAGACAGGATAACACTCGCTTGCATACACACTCAAACACCAAAGGAACATAAATGGTCTGGGAAATAAACTCTAACCAAGTTGAGCTTAGAACAACTAAGGAGCTCACAACTAAAGTCTATACAGATTCATTCCTATCTGTGGTCTGCATGAAGGTTTCACTGGCAACTCCCCAAACAGACAACCAGGAATTTAAAGGAAACCAATCAACAAATAATCAATTGCAGCCGGGAGAAACTGCACCCAGTCCCAGCACCGAGCACAGACAGAATTAACTCCCTAGCTGCCAAACACAAAGAAACAGCAGCTCAGCTGTGAGAAGTCAAAATGTGCAACCGCGACGATCTTCGTGGCAATGCACACATGACAGTACCCCCCCTTCTACGAGGGGCCTCCGGACCCTCAGGGCCAGGCCTGCCCGGGTGAGTTCTGTGGAAGGTCCGAACCAAACGATCTGCGTTAACATCAGACGCAGGGACCCACGTCCTCTCCTCTGGACCATACCCCTTCCAATGCACCAAGTACTGAAGGGACCGGCGATTCAGACGTGAGTCAATGATCTTTGATACTTGAAATTCCAAGTTACCATTGACCAACACAGGAGGAGGAGGTAGAGGTGACGGTATGACTGGTGCCACATACCTTTTAAGTAATGACTTGTGGAACACATTATGAATTTTAAACGTAGGAGGGAGGTCCAGACGAAATGCCACAGGATTAATTATGGAACTGATCCTGTACGGCCCGATGAATCTGGGACCCAGTTTCCAGGAGGGCACTTTAAGTTTTATATTCCTGGTAGACAACCATACCAGATCGTTCACATTCAGATCTGGACCAGAAACTCTTCTCCTATCAGCCATACTTTTGTAACGGTTCCCCATCGCACTCAGATTATTCAATACACCTCTCCACACAGAAGCAAGTGACGACGAGAAACGCTCCTCCTCAGGAACCCCAGAAGGGCCCCCCCCATTGAAAGTACAAAACTGGGGATGGAAACCATATGCCCCAAAAAACGGGGACTTACCAGTGGACTCGCTCCGCCTGTTGTTAAGAGCGAACTCTGCCAGAGGCAAGAAAGAAGACCAGTCCTCTTGGTTCTCTGAGACAAAACACCGGAGATATGTCTCTAAGCTCTGATTCAGACGCTCTGTCTGACCATTGGTCTGCGGATGAAAAGCCGAGGAAAATGACAATTGCATCCCCCGACGTAAACAAAATGCCCTCCAAAATTTGGACACAAACTGAGACCCCCTATCTGACACCACATCAGAAGGCAACCCATGAAGTCTAACGATCTCCCTAATGAACACCTGCGCCAGAGTTTTAGCATTAGGGAGGGCAGGAAGAGCAATGAAATGTGCCATCTTACTGAACCTGTCAACAACCACCAGTATGACAGTATTCCCTGACGACGGAGGAAGGTCCGTAATGAAGTCCATAGATAAATGAGTCCATGGACGCTCCGGAAGTTTCAAGGGTAAAAGGGTCCCAGACGGACGGGTATGAGGGGTTTTAGAGCGAGCACACACCCCACATGACGCGACAAAAGTTATAACATCTTTATTAGCATTAGGCCACCAAAACCGGCGAGAAAGGAGATCTAAAGTAGCCTTACTCCCTGGATGTCCTGCTAGAGCAGAATTATGATGTGCCTCAATAACCTTTTGTCTCAACAGATTTGGGACAAACAGTCTCCCTGGAGGTCCTGCAGGGGCGTCCCCCTGAGCCTCTAACACCTCCTCCTCAAGCTCAGAAAATACAGCCGACACTACCACCCCCTCCTGAAGGATAGGACTCGGGTCATCCGTTTTCCCGGCCCCTGGGAAACTGCGAGACAAGGCATCAGCCTTTACATTCTTAGACCCCGGGCGATAAGTGACGACAAAATTAAACCTGGTAAAAAACAACGACCATCGAGCTTGTCTGGAATTCAGACGCTTAGCGGATTCCAAATACAACAGGTTCTTGTGATCAGTAATAACGGTAACCGGGTGGACTGCCCCCTCCAAAAAGTGACGCCATTCTTCAAAAGCTAACTTAATGGCCAAAAGTTCCCTATTGCCGATATCATAATTCCTTTCGGCGGACGACAATTTCTTAGAAAAGAAAGCGCACGGATGCCATTTACCAGGGGACGGACCCTGGGACAATATAGCACCCACCCCTACGTCAGACGCATCCACCTCCACAATGAACGGCTGAGATGCATCTGGTTGGATGAGAACGGGTGCCGAAGCAAAACATTTCTTCAAAGAGGAAAAGGCTTGGCAAGCTTTGTCCGACCATTTAGAAAAATCCGTCCCTTTTCTTGTCATGTGAGAGGTTTGACGACAGATGAGAAATTACAAATAAATTTCCGGTAGTAGTTAGCAAACCCCAAAAAACGCTGCAGAGCCTCAAGATCCCCTGGCTGATCCCATTCAAGCACTGCTCTCACCTTTTCAGGGTCCATACGGAAACCGGAGGCTGACACCAAAAAACCCAAAAACTGAAGTTCCTGTACGGCAAATACACACTTCTCCAGTCTGGCGTATAGTTTATTGTCTCGCAAGATCTGCAACACCTGTCTCACATGCTCCTGATGAGACACAAGATCTGGCGAGTAAATTAGAATGTCGTCCAAATATACAACCACAAACAGCCCCACAAGGTGACGAAAAATGTCATTAACAAAATGTTGGAATACTGCTGGTGCAGTAGTCAGACCAAAAGGCATGACTAGGTTCTCATAATGTCCCTCCGGCGTGTTAAACGCCGTTTTCCACTCATCCCCCTCTTTTATCCTAATCAGATTATACGCCCCCCTGAGATCCAATTCAGAAAACCATTTGGCGCCAGCAATTTGATTGAAGAGATCAGGAATAAGTGGGAGCGGATATGGATCTCGAACAGTAATCCGATTAAGTTCGCGGAAATCCAAGCAAGGGCGTAGGCCTCCATCTTTCTTCTTCACAAAGAAGAACCCCGCGGCTACTGGGGAAGATGAAGGTCTAATATGCCCTTTGGCCAGACTTTCAGAAATATAATCCTTCATAGCCTGCCTCTCAGGACCAGAAAGATTATACAACCTAGCTTTAGGCAACTTAGCATCAGGAAGGAGATTAATAGAGCAGTCATACACGCGATGAGGAGGCAACTCCTGACACCCCTCCTCAGAGAAAACATCCCCAAAATCCTCCAAAAAAGGAGGCAATGTACTAGGCACGACCGCACTGATGACTGTGTTCATGCAGTTGCTTTTGCAAAACTCACCCCATTGGCTTATTTCTCTGGACTGCCAATTAATCACAGGGTTATGTTTAACCAACCAAGGAAGTCCCAACACAATGGGAGTAGGTAGACCCTCCAACACATAACAAGATAATTGTTCCCTATGTATTGCCCCTACCCGAAGGTCAATGTTATGAACCTCATGAACATAGCTACCTTGGCCGAGAGGCCTGGCGTCAATGGAGAATATAGGGATCGGTTTGACCAATACACTCAGATGCATACCTTGAGCCTGAGCAAACTGAGCGTCAACCAGATTAGCCCCGGAACCACTATCAAGAAGAACAGACAATCTCTCCACTCTCGTACCAACTACCACCTCCACTGGTACAAGGAACTGAGAAGAACTGGCGGATGAAATACATACTCCCAGGTTGTCGTCCACCACACAACCTGGGATTAACAGTTTTCCGGCGACTTTTGGCTCAACAAGGCACGGGATGGACATTCTCCAACAAAATGTCCCTCTTTCCCGCAGAAAAAACATCTTCTAGTCCTGCGGCGTACCGCCAATCCCCTCCTACGAAATGATGTCCCTCCCAACTGCATAGGCTCATCCGAACAGACAAGGGGAACCTCAACATAAGGGACTTTAGTGGTAGGTGGAGAAACAACAGGGAGTGGGGTTACCTCACCCCTCTCCCGAAGCCGTCTATCAGTACGGATAGCTAAGGCCATAGCAGCCTCCAGAGAAGGAGGAGACTCATACTGAGCCAAAACGTCTTTTAATTTATCAGAAAGCCCATGACAAAACTGGCTCCTAAGAGCTGGGTCATTCCACTGAGTATCTGTGGCCCATCTACGAAACTCAGAAGCAAATTCCTCTGCCGGACGATCTCCCTGCTGTATCTTACGTAATTTTGTCTCAGCAAGAGAGACCCGATCTGGGTCATCATATACCAATCCCAGGGCAGTAAAAAATTGATCTACAGACAGTAGAGCCGGGGATCCCGGAGGAAGGGAAAATGCCCAGGATTGAGGGTCCCCTTGCAGAAGTGAGATAACAATTCCCACTCTCTGCTCCTCACTCCCTGATGATCGAGGCCGAAGCCGAAAATACAATTTACATGCCTCCCGGAAGGTGAACAATTTGTCTCGCCCACCAGTGAACCTGTCCGGGAGAGCTACTTTAGGTTCAACTCTGGTTTGCTCCAGGGGAGACAAAACTTTGGACTTAATGTCCGTCAGTTCCATGGATAATCCCTGCAACTGCAGAGCCAGCTGGGCTACTGGATCCATGGTAACTGGAGATAATTTTTATGGCCAGTGAAAATGTCACGCTGTCTAATGATATGTATACAATGTCAGTAAACTATTAATACAGGAACAACACTCTATACAACAACTAGTATAGCAACATCAGCATGTAAGTATAGAATAGATTTACCTGACACGATATCTGCTGAACTCAGGGTTAATCTTGAGGACTTGATGAGCTGAAACAGGAAAGAGGTGGACCGGGATCTAACCTGACCCTAAACTGGGGTCCTAACTAATCCCTCACCTTGGAGGTACTGATAATGGTTCAGAGGTCCAAGTCTCCAACCTAACCCTGTCTCCTATCAGACCCTGAACCCTGTAATCAGTCCTAAGAAGGATCCTGACTACCACCAAAGGGATATGGGCTGATCTCAGCTAAATACACAGATTAGACATATAAGACAGACAGGATAACACTCGCTTGCATACACACTCAAACACCAAAGGAACATAAATGGTCTGGGAAATAAACTCTAACCAAGTTGAGCTTAGAACAACTAAGGAGCTCACAACTAAAGTCTATACAGATTCATTCCTATCTGTGGTCTGCATGAAGGTTTCACTGGCAACTCCCCAAACAGACAACCAGGAATTTAAAGGAAACCAATCAACAAATAATCAATTGCAGCCGGGAGAAACTGCACCCAGTCCCAGCACCGAGCACAGACAGAATTAACTCCCTAGCGGCCAAACACAAAGAAACAGCAGCTCGGCTGTGAGAAGTCAAAATGTGCAACCGCGACGATCTTCGTGGCAATGCACACATGACAATTGGCTGGGGGGAGCCAAACATCAGGTGGTGGTCCTCACGGACCATAAGAATCTGGTTTATCTGGAATCAGCCAAGCGACTTAATCCTAGACAGGCCAGGTGAGCCTTGTTTTTCACACGTTTTAATTTTGTGGTTTCCTTTCTTCCTGGCACTAAGAATGTTAAGGCAGATGCCCTCTCGAGGAGTTTCCTTGCGGACTCTCTGAGTTATCTGATCCTGCTGTTATTTTGAAAGAGGGTGTAGTTCTTTCCGCCATCTCGCCAATTTGAGACTGGCTCTGGAAGGGTGTCAGGAGGATAAACCCGAGCGCTGCCCTGTTGGGAAATTGTTTGTCCCAGACCAGTGGAACAAAAGTGTGATGTCTGAGATTCATTGTTCCACGTTGGCCGGTCATCCCGGAATTTTTGGTACCAGAGACTTGGTGAGTCGGTCCTTTTGGTGGCCTACTTTGTCTCGTGGCGTCAGGGACTTTGTGCAGTCCTGTGGGACTTGCTCTCGCTCTAAGCCTTGCTCTCGCTCTAGTGGTTTGTTGATGCCATTGCCTGTGCCCAAGAGACCATGGACCCATATCTCTATGGATTTCATTTCCGACCTCCCTGTTTCTCAGAGAATGACCGTTATCTGGGTGATTTGTGATAGGTTTTCCAAGATGATACATCTTGTGCCATTACCTAAGTTGCCTTCCTCCTCCGAATTGGTGCCTTTGTTCCCTCTGATGGTTACAAACAGTACTGAACCATTCAATGAGGATTGGCAATCAGGAATTACAGACTGGCTGGATATAAGGGAGGTTTCCCCCCATCATGGTTGCCGGTGATCAATTGTTCCTGTCTCAACGTTGTTTCCTGGTTTATTTTGAAGCTTGCTGAGTCTTGCCTCTTCTCCTGCTCTCAGATAAGATATTTTCTGTTTTTTGTTTTTGTGCTTTCCATTTGCATTTTTCTCTGCATTTCTGTGAGATTCGCCAGGTTCCCCTCCCCGGGGGGCTTGGGCCCCTCTCGGTTCCTCTGGAGTCACTGTTGTTTGTTCATTTGCCTTTTCCAGTTTTTTCAGTGGCTGCGGCTGAGTTTTGTTACACCAGAGAACTAATTTAGGTGGTAGAGGTCGTGTAATCTCAGGTGTTTTTGCAATTAGTAGTGTTGGCTTTTTTTTTAGGGTTTTTTGGATTGCAGTAAGTATCCTTCCTATCCGTTTCTGTCTAGGCAGATTGGGCCCCAACATTTGCTCATACTATTTTCTGTCTGTGTCTGTATTTCCTCTTGTCTAACCGCCATTACATGTTTGGGGGCTTCCTATGTTCTTTGGGGATCTGCTCCGGGGCAGATAGCTTTCCTCTTTCTATCTTTAGGTGTAGTTATCCTCTCAGGCTGTGACGAGGCGTCTAGGACCAACGTAGGAACGCTCCACGGCTGCCTTTAGTTGTGGTGGTTAGTCAGGGTACTGCAATCCAGTAGATTCTAACCTCTCTGGTGTATTGCCATTGTTGCCTGCTCTCCTCAGCTACCAAAACATAACACATTACCTAAGTTAACTTCCTCCTCCGAATTGGTGCCTTTGTTCCTTCAGCACATGGTTCGGTTACATGGATTTCCGGAGAACATTGTGTCTGACAGAGGAGTCCAGTTTGTTTCCAGATTTTGGAGGACATTTTGTTCTAAACTTGGTGTTCAATTATCTTACTCCTCTGCTTTTCATCCTCAGACCAATGGACAAATCAAGAGAACAAACCAGACCTTGGAGACTTATTTGAGATGTTTTGTGTCTGCTGATCAAGATGACTGGGTCTCTTTTTTGCCTTTGGCTGAGTTTGCTCTTAATAATAGGGCTAGCTCTGCCACCTTGATGTCTCCATTTTTCTGCAATTTTGGGTTTCACTCTCGATTTTCTTCGGGACAGGCGGAGACTTCTGTCTGTCCAGGTGTTGACTCTGTTGTGGAGCGAATGCAGCAGATTTGGGACTAGGTAGTGGAGAGGTTGTCTCTCTCTCAGGAGAAGGCCCAATGGTTTTCCAACCTGCATAGGACTGATGGTCCTCGGTTTAAAGTGGGGGACTTGGTTTGGTTGTCCTCCAGAAATATCCCTATAAGGGTTGCATCTCCAAAGTTTAAGCCTAAGTTCATTGGACCTTATAAGATCATGGAGATTCTTAATCCTGTTTCCTTCCGTTTGCTTCTTCCAGGGACATTTAAGATCCATAACGTGTTCCACAAGTCCTTATTGAAGAGGTTTGTTGAGCCAGTGGTTCCTATGGCTGCGCCTCCTGACCCTGTTTTGGTTGAGGGCAATCTGGAGTATGTGGTTGAGAAAATATTGGATTCTCGTTCTTCTAGATGGAAACTCCAGTACTTGGTTAAGTGGAGAGGTTATGGTCAGGAGGACAATTCTTGGGTGTTTGCTTCGGACATCCATGCTAGGAGACTGATCCGTGCCTATCACCAAGCTCATCCTGATCGGCCTGGTTGCACAAGTGAGGGTTCGGTGACCCCTCCTCAAGGGGGGGGTACTGTTATGAATGTGCTAGAGATGGTTTCTAAGCAGAGGCTCCCTCTGGTGGTTACAGACAGTAATGAACCTTTCAGCGAGGAGTGGCAGTCTGGGTTCGCTGACTGGTCTGATATAGGGGAGGTTCCCTCCCATGATGGTTGCCGGTGATCAATTGTTCTTGTCTCAATTGTGGTTCCTGGTTCATTTGGAAGTTTGCTGAGTCTTGCCTGCTTCTTCTGCTATCAGATAAGATATTTTCTGCTTTTATTTTTGTGATTGCTTTTTGCCTTGTTCCCTGCACTTCTGTGGAGGTCAGCCAGGTCCCCTCCTGGGGGCTTGTGCTCCTCTCAGTTTATCTGAAGCCACTGTTATTTGCTCATTTGCTTTTTCCTGTTTTTTCAGCGGCTGCGGCTTGGTTTTTGTTCACACTGAGATCTGATTTAGCGGGTGGCGAGATCGTGTGATCTCAGTATTTTTGTAATCAGAATTGTTGGATTTTTGTAGGGTTTTCTGGGTTGCAGAAAGTAATCTCTCCTGTCCTATCCTATTTAGTCAGCTTGTGGCCCCAGCGTTTGCTCAGTCTATTTTCTGCCTATGTTTGTATTTTCATCTTGTCTAACCGCCATTATATGTTTGGGGGCTTCCTATTTTCTTTGGGGATCTGCTCCGGGGCAGATAGCTTTCATCTTTCTGCCTTTAGGTGTAGTTATCTCTCAGGCTGTGACGAGGCGCCTAGGATCAACGTAGGAACGCTCCACGGCTACCTCTAGTTGTGTCGTTAGTTTAGGAGTCTGCAACCCATCAGTTACCAACATCTCAGGTGTTCTGCTGCCCTGCTGTTGTTCCTGTCTTCCTCAGCTACCGAAACACAACAGTAACACTTCAAAGATGTCACACTTAAAATGATGTCACATCTGACCAAGGCCATATCTGACCTGCTCCATTCAACTTATACCATTGAAGTGTCCAAGAAATGAAGCCAGGTGAGAGAAAGAGAGGGGAGGAGAAAGGAGCAGGAGGACGGTTCACAGCAGGGAGCAATTAACAGATTGCAGTTAATAGAACATTTGCCTAGCATCACAGATGAAGAAAGACAGATTAAGATGGAGGTATAGGCCTAGGAGTGAGGATCACAAACATATCAATATGCATTCAGTAAATCTGAAGTATGCTACATAGAATTAAAATCAGGGAAAAAGCAGCAGCGTACCAGTTAAAACAGAAAAAAGGAGTACATAGGATTCTGGGGTGCAGTGGGTATTCTGGATAGAGAGGTGGTTCAGACGTACCAGTTACAACAGAAAAAGGAGTACATAGGATTCTGGGGTGCAGTGGGTATTCTGGATAGAGAGGTGGTTCAGACGTACCAGTTAAAACAGAAAAAAGGAGTACATAGGATTCTGGGGTGCAGTGGGTATTCTGGATAGAGAGGTGGTTCAGACGTACCAGTTAAAACAGAAAAAAGGAGTACATAGGATTCTGGGGTGCAGTGGGTATTCTGGATAGAGAGGTGGTTCAGATGTACCTGTGGATGAAAGTAGATGGATCAGGACACGACAGCATGATGGGGAATATACCATGCGCTATCATTCTGGATATATTTCTGTTGTAACAGTTCAAAGATGTCACACTTAAAAATTATGTCACATCTGACTAAAGATAGATAGCCCCCAAACATACAGTACAGACCAAAAGTTTGGACACACCTCATTTAAAGATTTTTCTGTATTTTCATGACTATGAAAATTGTACATTCACACTGAAGGCATCAAAACTATGAATTAACACATGTGGAATTATATATTTAACAAAAAAGTGTGAAACAACTGAAATTATGTCTTATATTCTAGGTTCTTCATAGCAGCCACCTTTAGCTTTGATGACTACTTTGCACACTCTTGGCATTCTCTTGATGAGCTTTAAGAGGTAGTCACCGGAAATGGTTTTCACTTCACGGGTGTGCCCTGTCAGGTTTAATAAGTGGGCTTTCTAGCCTTATAAATGGGGTTGGGACCATCAGTTGTGTTGTGCAGAAGTCTGGTGGATACACAGCTGATAGTCCTACTGAATAGACTTAGAATTTGTATTATGGATAGAAAAAAGCAGCTAAGTAAAGAAAAACGAGTGGCCATCATTACTTTAAAAAATGAAGGTCAGTCAGTCCGAAAAATTTCGAAAACTTTGAAAGTGTCCCCAAGTGCAGTTGCAAAAACCATCAAGCGCTATAAAGAAACTGGCTCACATGAGGACCGCCCCAGGAAAGGAAAACCAAGAGTCACCTCTGCTTCTGAGGATAAGTTTATCCGAGTCACCAGCCTCAGAAATCGCAGGTTTACAGCAGCTCAGATTAGAGATCAGGTCAATGCCACACAGAGTTCTAGCAGCAGACACATCTCTACAACAACTGTTAAGAGGAGACTTTGTGCAGCAGGCCTTCATGGTAAAATACCTGCTAGGAAACCACTGCTAAGGACAGGCAACAAGCAGAAGAGACTTGTTTGGGCTAAAGAACACAAGGAATGGACATTAGACCAGTGGAAATCTGTGCTTTGTTCTGATGAGACCAAATTTGAGATCTTTGGTTCCAACCACCGTGTCTTTGTGGGACGCAGAAACGGTGAACGGATGGACTCTACATGCCTGGTTCCCACCGTGAAGCATGGAGGAGGAGGTGTGATGGTGTGGGGGTGCTTTGCTGGTGACACTGTTGGGGATTTATTCAAAGTTGAAGGCATACTTAACCAGCATGGCTACCTGTTGTGAATGTGTTAGAAATGAATTCTGAGCAGAAGCTCCCTATGGTGGTTACAAACAGTACTGAACCATTCAATGAAGATTGTGAAGATTGGGAATCAGGAGTTACTGACTGGTCTTATATAAGGGAGGTTCCCTCCCATCAGGGTTGCCGGTGATCAATTGTTCTTGTCTCAACTTTGGTTCCTGGTTCACTTGGAAACTTGCTGAGTCTTGCCTGCTTCTTCTGCTAACAGATAAGTTATTTTCTGCTTTTATTTTTGTGCTTGCTTTTTGCATTTTTTCCTGCACTTCTGTGGAGGTCAGCCAGGTCCCCTCGGGGGGCTTGTGTCCCTCTCAGTTTATCTGAGCCACTGTTATTTGTTCATTTGCCTCTTCCAGTTTTTTCAGTGGCTGCGGCTTAGTTTTGTTACACCAGAGAACTAATTTAGGTGGTAGAGGTCGTGTGATCTCAGGTGTTTTTGCAATTAGTAGAGTTGGTACTTTTTAGGGTTTTTTGGGATTGCAGTAAGTGTCCTTCCTATCCTTTTCTGTCCAGGTAGTTTGGGCCCCAACGTTTGCTCTTACTATTTTCTGTCTGTGTCTGTATTTCCTCTTGTCTAACCGCCATTACATGTTTGGGGGCTTCCTATGTTCTTTGGGGATCTGCTCCGGGGCAGATAGCTTTCCTCTTTCTATCTTTAGGTGTAGTTAGCCTTTCAGGCTGTGACGAGGTGTCTAGGACCAACGTAGGTACGCTCCACGGCTGCCTTTAGTTGTGGTGGTTAGTCAGGGTACTGCCATCCAGTAGATTCCAACCTCTCTGGTGTATTGCCATTTTTGCCTGCTCTCCTCAGCTACCAAATCATAACAGTATCACCGGCCTAACTAAAAATTATATGGTACTCACAGAAGGGAAAAATAGTGTGGAAAAAAAAAAAAAGTTGTCAGAGATTTTTTTTTTTTCTGTTTGTTGCATTTTTTTTCCCTCTTTTTTTTCTGGGTGCTGAGGATTTTTTTTTCTCTCTCAATGGAGTTTGCACAGTTGTCTGGGCGTGTGGATCAGCTTGCCACTGAAGTTCGGAGTATTGCTACCTATCTTGCAGGGTTACCGGTTGTGGAACCTAGGATCCCCATGCCAGATTTGTTTTTAGGGGATCGAGCTAAATTTCTGAATTTCAAAAATAACTGTAAGTTGTTTTTTGCCTTAAAACCTAAGTCCTCAGGGAACGCAGCATAGCAGGTTCAAATTGTCATCTCTCTCCTGCGCGGCGATCCTCAGGATTGGGCTTTTTCCCTGACACCTGGGGATCCTGTTTTGAGTAATATTGATGCATTTTTTCTGGCTCTGGGGTTATTGTACGATGAACCTAATGTCACTGATCAAGCTGAAAAAACCTTGTTGGCATTAAATCAGGGGCTTGAGGACACTGAGTTATACTGTCAGAAATTCCGAAAGTGGGCAGTCCGGACCAAATGGAATGATGATGCTTTGGCAGCCCTTTTTCGGAAGGGTCTGTCAGATAATGTAAAAGATGTTATGGTGGGTTTCCCTGCTCCCTCTGGTCTCAATGATTCTATGTCATTAGCGATTCAAATTGACAGACGTTTGCGTGAGCGTAGAGGTATGCGTGGAATGGTGTTGCCTTGTGGACCAGCTTCTGAACCCATGCAGTGTGATGGAGTGGCTTCTGGGGCACAGCGTCATGAGTTTCGAAAGCGCAGGGGGTTGTGTTTCTATTGTGGTGATGCCTCTCATGCTATTTCAGTCTGCCCTAAGCGGGGAAGACGTTTTGCACGCTCAGTTGTCTTGGGTAGTGTTCAGACTAAATTTCTGTTGACTGTTACCCTGATTTGCTCCCTGTCCACATTTTCTGCTCAGGCTTTTGTTGATTCGGGAGCAGCTATTAACCTGTTGGATTTTGATTTTGCTAAACGTTGTGGGTTTCCCTTGATACCCCTACGGAAGTCTATTCCCCTACTGGGGATTGATTCTACCCCTTTGGCTGAGAATAAACCCCAGTTCTCTACTCAGGTGATAATGAGGGTTGAACCTGATCATCAGGAGAGTTGCAAATTTTTGGTGCTGTATAATCTGCATGACATTATTGTACTAGGTTTCCCTTGGTTACAGTCTCATAATCCTGTTTTGGATTGGAAATCTGTGTCTGTAACCAGTTGGGGCTGCCAATGTGTTAATGCCAACACTCCTGTTTTTTCTGCCTCTCCCCAGGCTCAGGATGTTCCTGACTTTTTGACTGATTTTTCTGATGTGTTTAGCGAAAGTAAATCTGCATCCTTGTCCCCCCATAGGAGCTATGACTGCGCTATTGAATTAGTGCCTGGTAGTAAATTCCCTAAAGGTCGCCTTTTTAACTTGTCTGTACCTGAACATGACGCTATGCTGTCTTATATCAAGGAGTCTGTTGTGAATAGGCTGGAAATGAGTTCTGAGCAGAAGCTCCCTCTGGTGGTTACAAACGGTACTGGACTGTCCAGTGAAGATATTGAGGATTGGGAATCAGGTGTTACTGACTGGTCTTATATAAGGGAGTCGCCTTCCCATCAGGGTTGCCGGTGATCAATTGTTCTGGTCTCAATCCTTGATTCCTGTTTCCTTGGTAGCCTGCTGTGTCGTTTCTGAATCTCCTGCTAACAGATAAGACATTTTCTTCTTTTTGTTTTTGTGCTTGATTTTTGCATTTTGTCCTGCACTTGTGGGGGCCTTCAGGGTCCCCTCTGGGGGCTTTTGCCCTCTCAGTTCAGTTCAGCCACTGATGTTTGTACATTTGCTTTTTCCAGTTTTTTCAGTGGCTGCTGTTTTGTTTTTGGTTACACCAGAGAACTAATTTAGGTGGTAGAGGTCGTGTGATCTCAGGTGTTTTTGCAATTAGTAGAGTTGGTGCTTTTCAGGGTTTTTTGGGATTGCAGTAAGTGCCCTTCCTATCCTTTTCTATTTAGTAAGTTTGGGCCCCAACGTTTGCTCATACTATTTTCTGTCTGTGTCAGTATTTCTTCTTGTCTAAACCGCCATTACATGTTTGGGGGCTTTCTATGTTCTTTGGGGATCTGCTCCGGGGCAGATAGCTTTCCTCTTTCTATCTTTAGGTGTAGTTAGTTTCTCAGGCTGTGACGAGGCGTCAAGGACCAACGTAGGAACGTTCCACTACTGCCTATAGTTGTGGTGGTTAGTCAGGGTACTGCAATCTCATAGTTTCCAACTGCTCTGGTGTATTTCCTTTTTTGCCTGCTCTCCTCAGCTACCAAATCATAACAGTATCACCGGCCAAACTGAAAATTATATGGTACTCACAGAAGGGAAAAATATTGTGGAAAGAAAAAAAAGTTGTCAGAGTTGTCAGAGATTTTTTTTTTTTTTTCTGTTTGTTGCATTTTTTTTTTCCCTCTGTATCTCTGGGTGCTGAGGAGGATTTTTTTTCCTCTCTCAAAGGAGTTTGCACAGTTGTCTGGCCGTGTGGATCAGCTTGCCACTGAAGTTCGGAGTGTTGCTACCTATCTTGCTGGGTTGCCTGTTGTGGAACCTAGGATTCCCATGCCAGATTTGTTTTTGGGGGATCGAGCTAAGTTTCTGAATTTCAAAAATAACTGTAAATTGTTTTTTGCCTTAAAATCTAAGTCCTCAGGGAACGCAGCGCAGCAGGTTCAAATTGTCATCTCTCTCCTGCGCGGCGACCCTCAGGATTGGGCTTTTTCCCTGACACCTGGGGATCCTGTTTTGAGTGATGTTGATGCGTTTTTTCAGGCTTTGGGGTTATTGTACGATGAGCCTAATGTCACTCATCAAGCTGAAAAAACTTTGTTGGCATTAAGTCAGGGGCTTGAGGACGCTGAGTTATACTGTCAGAGATTCCGTAGGTGGGCAGTCCTGACCAAATGGAATGACGACGCTTTGGCAGCTCTTTTTCGGAAGGGACTGTCAGATAATGTAAAAGATGTTATGGTGGGATTCCCTGTTCCCTCTGGTCTCAATGATTCTATGTAATTAGCGATTCAAATTGACAGACGTTTGCGTGAGCGGAAAGGTATGCGTGGAATAATGTTGCCTTGTGAACCTGCTTCTGAATCCATGCAGTGTGATAGAGTGGTTTCTGGGGCACACCGTCATGAATTTCTAAAGCGCAATGGGTTATGTTTCTACTGTGGTGATGCCTCTCATGCTATTTCAGTTTGCCCTAAACAGGGAAGACGTTTTGCACGCTCAGTTGTCTTGGTTAGTGTTCAGACTAAGTTTTTATTAACTGTTACCCTGATATGCTCTCTGTCCTCATTTTCTGCTCAGGCTTTTGTTGATTCGGGAGCAGCTATTAACCTGATGGATTTTGATTTTGCTAAACGTTGTGGGTTTCCCTTGATACCCTACGGAAGTCTATTCCCCTACTGGGGATCGATTCTACCCCTTTGGCTGAGAATAAACCTCAGTTCTCTACTCAGGTGATAATGAGGGTAGAACCTGATCATCAGGAGAGTTGCAAATTTTTGGTTCTGTATAATCTGCATGACATTATCGTACTGGGTTTCCCTTGGTTACAGTCTCATAATCCTGTTTTGGATTGGAAATCTGTGTCTGTTACCAGTTGGGGCTGCCAATGTGTTAATACTAACACTCCTGTTTTTTCTGCCTCCCCCCAGGCTCAGGATGTTCCTGACTTTTTGATTGATTTTTCTGATGTGTTTAGCGAAAGTAAATCTGCATCCTTACCTCCCCATAGAAGCTATGACTGCGCTATTGAATTAGTGCCTGGGAGTAAAGTCCCTAAAGGTCGCCTTTTTAACTTGTCTGTACCTGAACATGACGCTATGCGGTCTTATATCAAGGAGTCATTGGAGAAGGGTCATATCAGACCATCCTCTTCACCCTTAGGTGCCGGTTTTTTCTTTGTGGCCAAAAAGGATGGTTCATTAAGGCCATGTATTGATTATCGTCTCTTGAACAATATTACTGTGAAATATCAATATCCGTTACCCTTGATCTCTGATCTGTTTTCCAGGGTAAAAAACGCTACTTGGTTTACCAAGCTGGACCTCAGGGGGGCATATAACCTTATTCGCATTAAACACGGGGATGAATGGAAGACGGCATTTAATACCCCTGAAGGGCATTTTGAGTACCTTGTGATGCCCTTTGGGCTCACTAATGCTCCTTCTGTCTTCCAGTCCTTCATGAATGACATTTTCAGGGATTTTGTGGATAAATTTCTGATTGTTTATTTGGATGATATCTTGATTTTTTCCAATGATTGGGACTTTCATGTAAAACATGTTCGGACTGTGTTCCAGATTTTGAGAGAGAATGCTCTGTATGTATAGGGATCAAAGTGTCTTTTTGGCGTTCAGAGGATCTCATTTCTGGGATTCATTTTGTCCCCATCTGTTATTGAAATGGCCGCCGGGTTCCTGATCAGCTGATAAATCAAACGCAAACAGAGTGAATCCGGACATAAACTCTTCACGATCCACGGCCATGGCACAATCAGCTTTCTGTTTGCCTGATATATCAGCTGATCAGGAACCCGGCGGCCATTTCTCCCTCATTAAAACAGGTAACCTACGTGCTGAAGTCCGGTTTGCAGTAGCGACACCCCATACGATAAACATGCTTGTTTTTGCAATCAACCCGACCATTCTGGAAATTAATAATAGAAGAGAGATCTTGTACGATTTTAATTAGTGATGGATAGCCTACAACTCACGACCATACTTGTGAAAATTAAAATGTATAGCAACGTGCTGGAGCGCTACTTGGTACATACGAAACGCAGTTCGAAAGAATTAACAACTTTAAATCTCGTTAGCCCTCAGGGTCCTGAGCATCAACAGCCGCCAAATACTGACACCGATAAAAAAAATCACGAGATCGCTGAAATTGTAGGTCATATAAACCAAAGATATAAAAAGAATGCTGAATTTTTACTAAACAGACTACTCCAGAATAAGAGCGTGACAGACTGGAATGATAAAGCCGAATTTATTTTCAAAGGCTCTGTAATACCCGGGTCTAACTTAGTGGATTTAGTACGTAGTACAACGCAGAGTCACGCTCTGACCGTCAGGAATTTACCTAGGGGATGGGAATCGTTTATGCGGGCTATGGCAGAACTGAATATACCCTCTACTGTTGTGGGTAATCCCACTACTAGACAACATTTAGACGAATTAAAAATGGCCTCCAGCGCTGGTGTATCTACACCGATGAGGATAGATTCCACACCCCGTACAATTCATTCTCTGCACTCGCCGTCATTAGCAACCACAAGGGGAACTCTACTACCTAAAAAAAGGTCTCTACCGATACTACCAGCCATGTGGCTCACGATGTAACCTATGTACTTGTTAATTATCTATTTTATCGTGTGTGTGATGGTGTTTGTTAATTGTACATGTGACACTTTTATATCATTCTGTATGTACTTTTAAATGCTTGAAATGTCTTTGAGGTCCGGTTTGCAGTAGCGACACCCCATACGATAAACATGCTTGTTTTTGCAATCAACCCGACCATTCTGGAAATTAATAATAGAAGAGAGATCTTGTACGATTTTAATTAGTGATGGATAGCCTACAACTCACGACCATACTGAAGGGGGATAGCTTTACAGAGCGTGTTTGGCGGTGTGTTTCCGTGTGATTGCTTCCACCACATCGGGTAACTCATCGTCCTGTCGGATTCATCGTAAATACAGACCCCGCACACCAACCTGGCAAACACTGGATATTAATCGTGCTCTGTGACGCCAAGAAAGCCATATTTTTTGATAGCTACGGATTATGTGCTGACAACGCTATCTTTCCGAGCGAGTTTGTGACTTTCCTGAACACGAATTGTGAGACTTATTATTATCAAAGCAACCAGATCCAAGACACGTTTAGCACCGTCTGCGGTCACTACTGCGTGTACTTTTTACATTTTTTAGCTCGGAACATACCGTTCAGTAAGATATTGAAGAAGTTTTCGGCTGATAAAACGCGTAATGATACAATTGTGAGAAATTTTATTGGTGATAGAAGATCAAGTTTAAAAACACACCACTACTTCTGCTGGAACATACATCAAACTTGCTCTTGTCTAGAGAGAACAGCATAATCGGACTGTATATACTTTTAAATGCATGAAATGTCTTTGAGTTGTATTTATTACAATAAAATCTTGTAACCATGTTTTTACAATACCGTGTCATTGCCTTTTTAAAAATCGCGTGTCTAATATTGTAACACGGCTATATACATAATATATCCGTGATCATTTCATAATATGAGCATTTAAGGGACTTGTCCGGGCATTATGCGATTTCTATCAAATGAGTTACCGTAGCATCGACCTTCACTCATTCTGTCAACAGCGCCACTAGATAGATAAATATTTAAACTTCTAACACAACACAAGCCTTAGATACACAGCTCCTAATAGATTACCGATCTGTAACAAAAGTCTGTATTTCACTAAAACTCTTTCCCAATCGACCTTCACTCATTCTGTCAACAGCGCCACTAGATAGATAAATATTTAAACTTCTAACACAATCCGTAGCAGCGACCTTCACTCATTCTGTCAACAGCGCCACTAGATAGATAAATATTTATTAAACTTCTAACACAATCCGTAGCAGCGACCTTCACTCATTCTGTCAACAGCGCCACTAGATAGATAAATATTTAAACTTCTAACACAACACAAGCCTTAGATACACAGCATAGTAATAGCTTACCGATTTGTAACAAAAGTACATTCTTCCCAGTCCTGATATAAGTGTAGATACACCGCCAAGCTAAAAATATATATACTGAATAAAACTATAAGTTGAGCGTCATAATTCCAAATTACACCACAATAGTGTTTTACATGCATTTACTGGGTCCTTAAAAGTTTCTTCCTGAGACTTATAAAATCAAGAAGCGCTCTTTAATACAATAATACTCCACAGAATAATCTAATCCACTGGATAAAATATCAATAGACATGAATAAATCACTTTGATTGAAATTCACAAATTCACCAGACCTACGACTTCACAACCTGAGCAAAGTTCAGCCAGGGGACGTGACGACCTGGATCAATCTGACAGGGAGACGGATTAAATGATAAGGGGGCGTGACGACCTGTCAGATTGAGTTTGACGAATAATGGAACTACTATACTACTCCCCCACACATAAAATAGTCCCCCATCCCCACTCCAAATCCCCCCCACACATAAAATAGTCCCCCATCCCCACTCCAAATCCCCAGCCCCCACACATAAAATAGTCCCCCATCCCCACTCCAAATCCCCAGCCCCCACACATAAAATAGCCCCCTATCCCCAAATCCCCCCACACATAAAGTAACCCCCCATCCCCACTCTAAATTCATCCCCCCATACACACACATTATGCCCCCCCCATCTTTGGTGGTATCTTCAGCTCCATATTGGAGCACACTTACCACCATCGTTCCCCCACCTTGCAGCCGCCAGCCAGTGACGTCAGCAGCGTGATCACATGACCTGATCACGCTGCTGGCGTCGCTCTGACCCGCAGTCAGAGCTTCAATTGTACTGGCGTCTGTATAGACGCCAGTGCAATTGATCCCTGGGAGCCGGCACGCAGCAGCTTCTCTGCACCGGCTGTCAGCTTGACAGCCGGCACAGGGAACCGCCGACTCTCAGGTGCAAAATAGTACCAGATCGCCGCTCTCAATCTCCCCGGTTCGGGGAACCGGCTGCTTTTTGAACAACCGGTTCCATCGAACCGGGGAGAACCGGCTGAATCCCACCCCTGGTGTGGTTAGTTCAGGTTACTGCAATCCAATAGGTTCCACCTCTCTGGTGTATTCCCGCTTTTGCTATTTTTGCTATTTATCCTCAGTTATCGAAACATAACAGTATAACCGGCCAAATAAAAAACTGAAAATTGTATGGTACTCACAGAAGGGGAAAATAGTAATAAGGAAACTCTGTTTGTTGCATTTTTTTTTCTTTTTTCCCCTCTTTTCCCTGGGTGCTGAGGAGGAATTTTTTTTTTCTCTCAATGGAGTTTTCACAGTTGTCTGGCCGTGTAGATCAGCTTGCCACTGAGGTTCGGAGTATTGCTACCTATCTTGCTGGGTTGCCAGTTGTGGAACCTAGGATTCCCATGCCAGATTTGTTTTTGGGGGATCGTTCTAAATTTCTGAATTTCAAATATAACTGTAAGTTGTTTTTTGCCTTAAAGCCTAAGTCCTCAGGGAACGCGGCACAGCAGGTTCAAATTGTCATCTCCCTGCTGCGTGGCGACCCTCAGGATTGGGCTTTTTCCCTGACACCTGGGGATCCTGTTTTGAATGATATTGATGTATTTTTTCAGGCTCTGGGATTATTGTACGATGAACCTAATGTCACTGATCAAGCTGAGAAGATCTTGTTGGCATTAAATCAGGGTCATGAAGACGCTGAGTTGTACTGTCAGAAATTTCGAAAGTAGGCAGTCCTGACCAAATGGAATGATCATGCTTTGGCAGCCCTTTTTCGAAAGGGTCTGTCAGAAAAAGTAAAGGACGTTATGATGGGATTCCCTGTTCCCTCTGGTCTCAATGATTCTATGTCTATGGCTATTCAAATTGACAGATGTTTGCGTGAGCGCAGAGGTATGCGTGAGATAGTGTTGCCTTGTGAGCCAGCTCCTGAGCCCATGCAGTGTGATGGAGTGACTTCTGGGACTCAGCGTCATGAGTTTCGTAAGCGCAATGGGTTATGTTTCTACTGTGGTGACGCTTCCCATGCTATTTCTGTCTGCCCTAAGCGGGGAAGACGTTTTGCACGCTCAGTTGTCTTGGGTAGTGTTCAGACTAAATTTCTGTTGACTGTTACCCTGATTTGCTCCCTGTCCACATTTTCTGCTGAGGCTTTTGTTGATTCTGGAGCAGCTATTAACCTGATGGATTTTGACTTTGCCAAACGTTGTGGGTTTCCCATAATACCCCTGCGGAAGTCTATTCCTTTGCTGGGCATTAATTCTACCCCTTTGGCGGAGAATAAACCCCAATTTTCTACTCAGGTGATAATGAGGGTTGAACCAGATCATCAGGAGAGTTGCAAATTTCTGGTGCTGCATAATCTGCATGACATTATTGTACTAGGTTTCCCTTGGTTACAGTCTCATAATCCTGTTTTGGATTGGAAATCTGTGTCTGTGACCAGTTGGGGCTGCCAATGTGTTAATACTGACACTCCTGGTTTTTCTGCCTCTCCCCAGTCTCAGGATGTCCCTGACTTTTTGACTGATTTTTCTGATGTGTTTAGTGAAAGTAAATCTGCATCCTTGCCCCCTCACAGGAGCTACGATTGCGCTATTGAATTAGTGCCTGGTGGTAAATTTCCTAAAGGTCGCCTTTTTAATTTATCTGTACCTGAACACGATGCTATGAGATCTTATATCAAGGAGTCATTGGAGAAGGGTCATATCAGACAATCCTCTTCACCCTTGGGCGCCGCTTTTTTCTTTGTGGCCAAAAAGGATGGTTCATTGAGGCCATGTTTTGATTATCGCCTCCTGAATAAGATCACCGTTAAATATCAATATCTGTTACCTTTGATTTCTGACCTATTTTCCAGAGTGAAAAGTGCTAGTTGGTTTACCAAGCTTGACCTCAGGGGGGCGTATAACCTTATTCGTATTAAGCACGGGGATGAATGGAAGACGGCGTTTAATACCCCAGAGGGCATTTTAAGTACCTAGTGATGCCTTTTGGGCTTACTAATGCCCCTTCCGTCTTCCAATCCTTAATGAATGATATTTTCAGGGATTTTGTGGATAAATTTCTGATTGTTTATTTGGATGATATCTTGATGTTTTCCAATGACTTGGACTCTCATGTGAAACATGTTCGGACTGTGTTCCAGATTTTGAGAGAGAATGCACTGTATGTGAAGGGATCAAAATGTCTTTTTGGCGTACAGAAGGTTTCATTTCTGGGATTCATTTTGTCTCCGTCTGTTATTAAAATGGACCCGGTCAAAGTTTAGGCCATCTGTGATTGGGTTCAACCTACTTCATTGAAGGCTCTTCAGAGATTTTTGGGTTTTGCCAATTTTTATCGTAAATTTATTGGTAATTTCTCTGGTATTGTTAAACCATTGACTGATCTGACCAAAAAGGGTTCTGATGTGGTGAATTGGCCTCCTGAGGCAGTTTCTGCATTTCAGGAACTTAAGCAGAGATTCATTTTTGCTCCTGTTCTACGGCAGCCTGATGTTTCTCTGCCGTTTCAGGTGGAGGTTGATGCCTTTGAGATTGGGGCAGGTGCCGTTTTGTCCAAAAGGGATCCTGAGACCTCTAAGAGTAACCCTTGTGCCTTTTTCTCCCAAAAATTCTCTCCAACTGAACGTAATTATGACGTGGGTAATTGGGAGTTATTGGCCATGAAGTGGGCCTTTGAAGAGTGGAGACATTGGCTGGAAGGAGCCAAACATCAGGTGGTGGTCCTCACGGACCATAAGAATCTGGTTTATCTGGAATCAGCCAAGCAACGTAATCCTAGACAGGCCAGGTGGGCCTTGTTTTTTACACGTTTTAATTTTGTGGTTTCTTTTCTTCCTGGCACTAAGAATGTCAAGGCGGATGCCCTCTCGAGGAGTTTCTTTGCAGATTCTCCTGAGTTATCTGATCCTGCTGTTATTTTGAAAGAGGGTGTGGTTCTTTCCGCCATTTCGCCCAATTTGAGACTGGCTCTGGGAGGGTGTCAGGAGGATAAACCTGAGCGCTGCCCTGTTGGGAAGTTGTTTGTTCCAGACCAGTGGAGGAAGAGTGTGATGTCTGAGATTCATTGTTCTGCGTTGGCTGGTCATCCCGGGATTTTTGGTACCAGAGACTTGGTGAGTTGCTCCTTTTGGTGGCCTACTTTGTCTCGTGACATCAGGGACTTTGTGCAGTCCTGTGGGACTTGCTCTCGTTCCAAGCCTTGCTCTCGTTCTGGTGGTTTGTTAATGCCGTTACCTGTACCCAAGAGGCCAAGGACCCATATTTCTATGGATTTTATTTCTGAACTTCCTGTCTCTCAGAGAATGACCGTTATCTGGGTAATCTGTGATAGATTTTCCAAGATGATACATCTTGTGCCATTACCTAAGTTGTCTTCCTCCTCCGAGTTGGTGCCTTTGTTCTTTCAGCATGTGGTTCGGTTACATGGCATTCCGGAGAACATTGTGTCTGACAGAGGAGTCCAGTTTGTTTCCTGATTTTGGAGGACATTTTGTTCTAAACTTGGTGTTCAGTTGTCTTTCTCCTCTGCATTTCACCCCCAGACCAATGGACAAAACGAGAGAACAAACCAGACCTTGGAAACTTATTTGAGATGTTTTGTGTCTGCTGATCAAGATGACTGGGTCTCTTTTTTGCCTTTGGCTGAGTTTGCTCTTAATAATAGAGCTAGCTCTGCCACCTTGATGTCTCCATTTTTCTGCAATTCTGGGTTTCACCCTCGATTTTCTTCAGGACAGGCGGAGGCTTCTGTATGTCCGGGGGTTGACTCTATTGTGCAGCGTATGCAGCAGATTTGGGACCAGGTGGTGGAGAGGTTGTCTCTCTCTCAGGAGAGGGCCCAGCGGTTTGCCAACCGGTATAGGACTGATGGTCCTCGTTTTAAAGTGGGGGACTTGGTTTGGTTGTCCTCAAGGAATATCCCTATGAAGGTTGCATCTCCAAAATTTAAGCCAAGGTTCATTGGACCTTATAAGATCATGGAAATTATTAATCCAGTTTCCTTCCGTTTGCTTCTTCCAGGGACATTTAAGATCCATAACGTGTTCCACAAATCCTTATTGAAGAGGTTTGTCGAGCCAGTGGTTCCTGTGGCTGCGCCTCCCGACCCTGTTTTGGTTGAGTGCAATTTGGAGTATGTGGTTGAGAAGATATTGGATTCTCGTTTTGCTAGACGGAAACTCCAGTATTTGGTTAAGTGGAGAGGTTATGGTCAGGAGGACAATTCTTGGGTGTTTGCTTCGGACATTCATGCTGGGAGACTTATCCGTGCCTATCATCGAGTCCATCCTGATCGGCCTGGTTGCGCAGGTGAGGGTTCGGTGACCCCTCCTCAATGGGGGGTACTGTTGTGAATATGCTGGAGGCAGCTTCTGAGCTGGTGCTCCCTCCGGTGGTTGCTGAGGGTAATGAACTGATTAGTGAATGGCCTTCAGCTGGCGCTGAGTGGTAGGATATAAGTTGCCTGAGTTCCCAGCAGCCTTGCCGGTTTTCAATTGTTCCTTCTGTCTTGCTTGGAGCACTGCTAGTTTTCTGCTCTCCTTCAGATAAGTGTTTGCTTTTTTTTTTTCTCTGTTTGATTTTCTCTGCTGGTTTGCTGCCTGCAGTGGACTGCAGCCTTTCCCCTTTTGGGGTCTGGCGCTGCAATTGTGCTCCGTTTGTGTCTTCACTTTTGCTTTGCTCTTTTGTTACTTTATATTTGCTGAATAGCGTTTTGTTACACCAGAGATCTGATTTAGGTGGATGAGATCGTGTGATCTCAGGTTTTTTTGTCAATCAGAAGTGTTGGTATTTTTGTTAGGGTTTTGTTGGATTGCAGTCAGAATTCTTTCCTGTACTTTTCTGTCTAGACAGATTGGGCCCCAGCGTTTGCTCATTCTATTTTCTGTCTGTGTCCGTGCTTTCTTCTTGTCTAACCGCCATTACATGTTTGGGGGCTTCCTATTTTCTTTGGGGATCTGCTCCGGGGCAGATAGCTTTCATCTTTCTGCCTTTGGGTGTGGTTGTCTCTCGGGCTGTGACGAGGCGTCTAGGATCAACATAGGAACGCTCCACGGCTACCTCTAGTTGTGTGGTTAGTTCAGGTTACTGCAATCCAATAGGTTCCAGCCTCTCTGGTGTATTTCCGCTTTTGCTATTTTTGCTATTTCTCCTCAGTTATCGAAACATAACAATTCTGCTCCTGTGGGTGGAGAGGGGTCGTGCCAAATTTCACCCAAAACCGGCGACAACTGTGGATTTGTATAGAGCGGCTACTACAGATTTTGAGTTTTATATATACAGAAAAGAGCAATTTACATTTTACTCAAAAATATACCTATAAAGAGAAAAATCAGACAAACTGAAAATTTTCAGTGGTCTCTTAACTTTTGCCAGAGCTGTATACAGTATATATATATATATACACACACCTATACACTTATACACACACATGTACATGGCACATACACACACATACATGGCACACATTTATACATACACACACATATATACAGTACATGTACATGGCAGACACATAGATACATGGCACCCACACATACATTGCACACACACATACACGGTACACACATACATGGCACACACTTATACACACACACATAGATACATTGCACACACACAAATACACAGCACACACTTACACACACATCATGGCACACACATGCTGCACAAAAAATTCTCATTTGATACATGTGATTCATATGAGCACATACACATAGCTCACAGACAGCACACACTACACATACCACACACTACTCACACCTCAACTACACAAACTACTCACACCTCAGATCCACACATTGCTTTATGCTGGAGGGAATGAGATGTAACGCACTATGAGCTGCAGCTTCTCCTGCTCTCAGCAGACTCCTCCCTGCCCTCTCCTCTACTGTGACTGTTGACAAGAGCAGGAGGAGCTGACAGTAGGCCAGGAACCAGTTTCCTGAGGAGCTGCACACACAGTGGGTGCTGCACTAATCTCACAGCTCAGGTTGGTAGGTGCCAGGTCTCTAGCTCTCACTTCCCCTCAGAGGCTCTGTGCAGGAGGACAGGCGCACTGGCCAATGATTACATGGCCTGTGGTGACATCATGGTCACATGGCAGGTCACATGATCGTGATATCACTACAGGTCCTCAACCAGTCGCTACATCATAAGCTTCACTGATTATCAGTGGAGCTTCTGCTGTAGACGCTGGGGGCCTCCAAGGGAGTGGGGGCCGCAGGCAGCTGCCTAGTCTGACTTGCCCTAACACCGACCCTCACTGTCATGGAGGTACCCTGACAGTGAGGGGGCAGACAATTGTGACGTCTGGTTTCACAAACTCCTGCACTGCTTAGAAGTACCTCACCATCTTATTAGTGTAGGTTTTTCCCTTGCTAGAAGTGCAAGGGCTAATCTGTTTGATTGAGGCTCCTGGTGTTTTTCTATCTAGATTGTCTCAGCTGTTCATTGTGGGCCTCTCCCCTCTGCTATATATGCTCACCACTGGCATTTAGGAGTTGTCAGTGTTAGTTCTTACTACCTGGTGTGGAGTTGAAGTTGTCTGTAGTTGGAGTTTGCTCATGAGATTGTTGCTTGGAGTTTTGTTTGGTGGGCATCCGCTTCCTCTCTTCTTTGGTTTCTCCTTTCATTAACTCCCTTGTGTTCCACTCTGTTGTTTGGTCAGTGTATTTCGTATGATTGTTATTTTCATTTTTCCATGTCCGCCCTCCCCTTGTTTATCTGGTTAGTACATTCCTATACACTTCAGCTTCCATCCTCCCTGGAGGGGGTGGGGACAGGTAAGCATTAATATAGGAGCTTAGGAAGGCACCTGAATCGGCGTCTCCACCTTCAGGAGTAATCGGGGGGGTGGGTGGGGGGGGAAGGTTAGGGACAGACAAAGTCGCCCCTTGTGTTACGGACCTGGATAGCACCCACAGTCTCTAGGAATTGTGTGACAATTACATTATTTCTCAGTGGAAAGTTTCAAGGCCACAAATAGAAACTTGCATAATGTCCAAAGATATTCTGAAGGACAATGAGTACGCAGAAATGTATCTGTTTAGAAATTCATCATAGAACTATTGTGTTAGAACATTACACAGAAAATGGAAGTCAGTGTTATTCTAAGATGGATGCCACCGTTACATTCTGAGGCCGTTTGGCTTTTTTCCCCATGTTATAGTCTGCCGGAATTTGTACTGCGGGAAGGAGAGAAGTTCTCGTTTCAGACCCTTCTTTAATACGTTGTAGGGATGTGGTCTCGCTGGTGTGCGACCGGAGGTAAGCAGGAGGGCGACTCTTCCTGGTTCTTTAAGCAAGTTTATTAAAACTTCATAAACTTGCTGTCAAACAGAAAACAAAACAGCCTTCTCCGGCACAAAGTAACAGAAAAACAGCTATAACGTCCTGGTACTCTAACTGACTACTCTCTTTAGCACACACACTGGAGGGCTCCTCAGAACTCCCACACTGGAGGTTTCCACACCTCCAACCACTCACACCTGTGGTCAGCAGTAGGCTCATTTATATATATCAGACATCCAGCTAACACAGAGCACATGACTGGTCATGTGGCAGTGACCTCATCACAGGTCCTCAAACCACATACAAAAGTATAGTGAAGTCTTACTCTCCCATCTGTCTATGTTTTCATTACTATCGCTACATACCTCCCCCCTCTGCCTAAAGCCGTGGGCTTGGCATATTTCATTCACCGACTAGAAACTCTTTTCAGTCGTCTCCACAATTAACCGGTCTGTCACAGTTTGGCTTAGGTCACTGAGTCCTGAGCTAATTGAGGTGTCACTGCCTCTACATCTCATTTCAGGCCATCTATGTTCTGTCTTAGTTTCACTTCGATGACTTTCACTCTGAAGCGAACCTCTGCGCCTCTCTATACTGTGGGTTGAAGGTGGCTGCCTTTTTCCCCCCACTCTTGCAGCTGTCTGTTGGTCTGCTCCTTCTCAAGTCTTAGCTGCTCTATTCTTCCCTGGTACACCTCCAGGAGCATCCGGATCTTCCCAAGGTTTTCCACCAACCCCCTCCGACTTGGAGGTTTTCTTGTTGGCTCCCGACATCTCTGCTTCTCGCGGAGGTATTGTAGTGGCATATCTCTTATGTCCGCCTCCCGCTTCACTGTGACTTCCTGGTGTGGCCATCTGGGTGGCGGTTCCCTTGCTGACTTTCTTCCGCCGTCGAGGCCCCTTCTTTGGTCAGCCTCTTCAGTTCACTCTCCTCCCGTACGCTCGGACCGGGAGAGCGCAACCGTTCGATTTCCTGGTCTGTCGTGGATTTCCTGAGCTGGGCAATAGCTGTTGTGAATGGGTTTGAGATGAGTTCTGAGCAGAGGCTCCTCTGGTGGTTACAAGCGGTACTAGTGAGGATTGTATGGACTGGGAATCAGGTGTTACTGATTGGTCTTATTTAAGGGAATCATTTTCCCATCAGGGTTGCCGGTGATCAATTGTTCTGGTCTGAATCCTTCTTTCCAGTTTCCCTTGTAGCCTGCTGTGTCGTGTCTGCATCTCCTGCTATCAGATAAGACAATTTCTTATTTTGTGTTTTTGCTATATTTTTGCATTTGGTCCTGCACTTCTGTGGGGGCCTTCTGGGTCCCCTCCGGGGGCTTTTGCCCTCTCAGTTTAGTCCAGCCACTGTGTTTTGTACTTTTGCTTTTTCCAGTTTTTTTTTCAGTGGCTGCTGTTTTGATTTTTGTTACACCAGAGAACTAATTTAGGTGGTAGAGGTCGTGTGATCTCAGGTGATTTTGAAATTAGTAGAGTTGGTGTTTTTCAGGGTTTTCTGGGATTGCAGTAAGTACCCTTCCTGTCCTTTTCTATTTAGATAGTTTGGGCCCCAGCGTTTGCTCATACTATTTTCTTTCTGTGTCAGTATTTCCTCTTGTCTAACCACCATTACATGTTTGGGGGCTTTCTATTATCTTTGGGGTTCTGCTACGGGGCAGATAGCTTTCCTATTTCTATCTTTAGGTGTAGTTAGTTTCTCAGGCTGTGACGAGGCGTCTAGGACCAACGTAGGAACGCTCCACGGCTGCCTCTAGTTGCGGTGGTTAGTCAGGGTACTGCAATCTCATAGATTCCAACTGCTCTGGTGTATTTCCTTTTTTGCCTGCACTCCTCAGCTACCGAAACATAACAGTATCACCGGACATAAAAATTGTATGGTACTCACAGAAGGGAAAAAATATTTTGAAGGAAGAAAAGTTGTCAGAGATATTTTTCTGTTTGTTGCATTTTTTTTTTTTTTTTTTTCCCTCTGTATCTCTGGGTGCTGGGGAGGATCTTTTCTCCCAATGGAGTTTGCACAGTTGTCTGGCCGTGTGGATCAGCTTGCCACTGAGGTTCGGAGTATTGCTGCCTATCTTGCTGGGTTGCCTGTTGTGGAACCTAGGATCCCCATGCCAGATTTGTTTTTAGGGGATCGAGCTAAGTTTCAGAATTTCAAAAATAATTGTAAATTGTTTCTTGCCTTAAAATCTAAGTCCTCAGGAAACGCAGCGCAGCAGGTTCAAATTATCATCTCTCTCCTGCGCGGCGATCCTCAGGATTGGGCTTTTTCCCTGATACCTGGGGATCCTGTTTTGAGTGATGTTGATGCGTTTTTTCAGGCTTTGGGGTTATTGTACGATGAGCCTAATGTCACTGATCAAGCTGAAAAAGCCTTGTTGGCATTAAATCAGGGGCTTGATGACGCTGAGTTATACTGTCAGAGATTCCGTAGGTGGGCAGTCCTGACCAAATGGAATGACGACGCTTTGGCGGCCCTTTTCCGGAAGGGTCTGTCGGATAATGTAAAGGATGTTATGGTGGGATTCCCTGTCCCCTCTGGTCTCAATGATTCTATGTCATTAGCGATTCAAATTGACAGACGTTTGCGTGAGCGGAGAAGTATGTGTGTAGCCCTGGTACACAATACCAGGAGGATGAGTGGAGAGGTAACAGTTAAGGGCTCTTCATGACATCACGTACACTTCGGACACACCCAGCAGGGGTGTGGAAGGGGGTGATTTAGTCAGTCAGTTTCCTGTCCTTGGACAGAGTAGACATGTCCAGTCTGAGCCTGTTAGCAGTTCAGAAAGTGGAGGCTAGTACAGGTGGCCTAGTTCACCTCAGCCTAGTCAGAGCTGTGCCCCACTGGAAGACAGACTGAGATATCCATTAAGAGTCGAGCAAATCGAAGGGCAAAGTGGAAGGAATATTTAAAAGTGCTTTTGGCTTGGAGAAGTCCTGCACATTGCTACCGGTCACTGGGGACCGAAGGATCACTATAGCTTCAAGCATAGTGGTAAGAAAACCAGAGACTTACCGGACCTTAGGTCGTGGCAAGCAGCCCTGAATAGTCAGTACGTAACTGGGGTCAGGGGGAGTGAGGACCTTGAGTCAGTGCACGACAAGATAGGAATTCAGCTCTCTCACAGGAAGGCTCCAACCACAAAACTGACCGGGCCGTACAGCTTTGGAATAGCTGGAATTATAGAGGGAACTACGCTTCAAGCTGGTTGGACTCATCATCATTGGACAGTAAAGGAGGCCCCTAACTTGCTTAGCCGTTGCCTCAAAGCTCATCCTCCATCAACCCCATCAGCCTCCCTGGGAACTGCCTTACCATCTTACAAGTAAAGGTATGGAAAGACGCTGACGGTGTGAGACTGAGTTATTTATTTGCATGCCTGCACAATCCCTATATAACTACCGACCTGAGGGAAGAGTCCCACCTGTAGGGGACCCGACATCTAGCTGCCTCACCATCCCCTCAGAGATCTACAGCAGCGCTGGTACAAATTACCAGAAGACTACAGGTGGCGTCACGAACTGTAAATATATCTATCCCCTGTAAATATTCCCCCAACATACGCCAGACCGCTAGGGCCACAGACCGAGCCACCGCTACCTGTGACAATCCCATA
Organism: Oophaga sylvatica; assembly: GCA_033576555.1. Lineage (NCBI taxonomy): Eukaryota > Metazoa > Chordata > Amphibia > Anura > Dendrobatidae > Oophaga > Oophaga sylvatica. The sequence goes on along the minus strand of JARQOD010003958.1, from coordinate 3,403 downwards.
GACTTCTACGGGCTCGGCTCTGAGTACCCCATTGCCCTGGTAACCCACAATTGTGGTGGCGGGTCGACACACAAAAACTTTGGCGTCACGAACAGGATACGAAACTTGCAGCATTGCGAGCCCTGTGTGCCTGTGGAGTGTTTTGGTGAAAAAGACTGTTGCTGTTGTTTGGCGCCAAATACCGCCATATTTGCCGCCAGATTCGCGCCCTAAAGCGCTGGAGAAGAAGGTGGGCGTACCTGAAAGAGCGCGCAAAGTCTTGGACACGCCCCCGGCTCTGACTCATCGGCAGGTCCTGCAACAGGAAGTGAACGCTCTGACATCAGAGCGCCTGCGACGAAGGTCCTGTTCCCACTGCGGTGCCTGTGAAATAGCAGCATCTGAAACCGGTAGGCTCCGTTTAACCAAGGGGGCGCTAAGATGTCACAACAACCGGCTGACAGTGCGGCCCCGGCCGGAGGCCCCAATCCCGCACCGCCTGGTATTGTAGCGCCAGATGGGGCGCAGGCCCTGCACCCAGTCCGGTAGTCCCGATCATGCCACTAACGCTCCCATATATGCCTGGGGCGAAATGGCTTCCCCAGTACAGCGGTGAGCCAGGCACATTAGCAGGCTTCAAGCGGAAGTTATGCAGCATCCTAGAAATGTACTCCATGCCTGAGAGACAAAAAGCTGCTGTGCTAATAGGGCAGCTAACTGGCGCTGCTGAGAGGGAAGTGGAGACTTGGGATACCGTTGATCAGGAGTCGGTACCTGCGATCTTCCTTAAGCTGCATGCCATATTTGAAGACCGCACGGAAACGGATCTCCGGATGGCCTTCTATCACTGTTCGCAACAGCCAGGTGACAGCATCCGGGACTATGCTTGCCGACTACAGGGAGCCCTGAGAGCTCTTAAACAGGTTAATAATTTAAATGCTATCGACGAGAATAAAATGCTGAAAGAACAATTTATACAGGGATTGAGATCCCAAGAGGAACGCAGAACTGTAAACTGGTGGTCCTTAGACCATCCGGATGCTACCTTTGATGCCCTAAAAGACATGGCAATAAAAGGGCTGCGGCCCCTGGGCAAACCCGAGGTGGCAACCCAACATCATCAGGCTGAAGTCACTCTGGAACCGGCAGTAACCCCCTTTTCCCCGCTAGTGGCTGAAGCCAAAGCGCAGGTGACACCTCCTAGTGAATTGGACTGTCTGCGCTCAGAGGTGCGCCAGCTGACTAAAAATCTGGCTGCTGTAATGAGTGCCCTGCAGCTGCGGAAAGAGGAGGAAGGGAAGATCTTGTTAGCTGACTGCCCAGAAGACGTCCCGTGGATGCACCGGAGAAGAAAGAAGACGTCGCCCCCCCGGAGGAGGACAACGCCACCCCCAGGAGCAACCCCTGATCAACACCCTCCTCGTCGAGAGATCATCTGTTACCGATGCAACCGGAAAGGTCATCTGTCTCCACAGTGTCCTTTAAACGGGCAGAACCTGGGTCCGAGGGCCAACACCCAGGAGAATACCCGTCAGGCCCCCTAGACTGGAACCGCAGGTATGTGGGCGGGCGACCCTACCTGTCTATTATTCTAGATGGTATTGCTGTTCCGGCATTGTTAGACACTGGGTCGCAGGTGACCCTAATACCTGATGCCCTATATACCAAGTACTGGTCAATGGACAGTCTTAAACCCCCGAGCCTTGACTTTACCGTGTATGCTTCTAATGGTCTTCCTGTAGAAGTACTTGGGACAAAATGTGTAGATGTAAAGGTGGGCAGAGAGGAGTTGAAAGACCAGGGGCTTCTGGTAGTAAAGACTGTAAATGAGGAGAACGGTTTAAATATAATTTTGGGTACTAACATTATCGGTAATTGTTTGGGAGAAGTTGTGTTCTTGCTCCAACAGCTCGCTGAGATTGCCCGACCAAGGCAGAAAGGAGTAATCCAAAGAGAGATCCGGGCCCTGGTGTGTCAGCAGCAAGCGAAGCTTACCGACGGCGAAATTGGTAATGTACGGGTCACTGACTCGGATCCTATTGTGATACCCCCAATGAGTGAAATGATCATTTGGTGCAGGGCAGCCATAGGTCTGAGAGGACAGAATTATCAGGCTGTAGTAGAACCCCACCATTCAGAACATAGACCTACACTTATGACTGCTAGAGGAGTAGTAGAAGTGGTGAATGGAAGAGTACCGGTTCGGCTTCTCAATTGGGGAGATGATGAGGTAAACTTACCCCGTTATGCAACCATTGCTAAACTACATGCTGTTGACAATAATTCTATTCTCCCGGCTGAGTCCTTAGACTCCTGTCAAATAGCGGAGGACAATGACCCAGCAACCCAGGTGGCGGAATGGTGTCAGCAGCTCCATGTTGGGACGGACACCACTCCCGCTCACCAGAAGCAAGGGGTATTACGGGTGGTGCAAGAGTATGCCCAAGTGTTTAGCAAGCACCCACTTGATTTTGGGGTAATTAAGGGAGTCCAACATCATATCCCTACAGGCAGTCATCCTCCCATCAAAGAGCGGTATAGGCCCATACCTCCAGCTCATTATCAGAAGGCTAAAGAAATGTTGAATGATATGAAGAAAGCTGGGGTGATAAGGGATAGTTGTAGCCCCTGGGCAGCACCTCTAGTTCTGGTTAAAAAGAAAGATGGTAGTATGAGAATGTGTGTGGATTACAGGCAGGTGAACCGCATAACACACAAGGATGCATACCCGTTACCACGTATAGAGGAATCATTAGCTGCTCTGAAAACGGCTAACTACTTTTCTACCCTTGATCTGACTAGTGGTTACTGGCAAGTGGCTGTGGCTGAGGAGGATCGTGAGAAAACGGCTTTCACCACCCCAATGGGGCTCTGTGAGTTCGATAGAATGCCGTTTGGGCTCAGTAGTGCCCCAGGAACATTTCAGAGAGTGATGGAAAACTGTCTGGGACATCTCAATTTTGAAACCGTGCTGCTATACCTAGACGACGTTATCGTGTATTCCAAGACATATGAGGACCATCTGAAGCACCTGGCAGAAGTATTCGAGTCCCTGTCCAGGTACGGGATGAAGTTGAAACCCTCAAAATGCCATCTACTCAAACAGAAGGTACAATACTTGGGGCACATCGTCAGTTCGGAAGGAGTAGCGCCAGACCCAGAGAAAGTCACTGCCATCCAGAAGTGGCCGGAGCCGAAGAACCTTAAGGAAGTGCGACAGTTCCTGGGACTAACGGGTTACTACAGGAGATTCGTGAAAGATTACACGAAGAAGGCAGCTCCTTTACAGGACCTCCTGGTAGGACAATCCTTAAAGAGCAGAAACCCTCCCTTTAACTGGGGTAAAGAACAGGCTGAAGCATTCCAAAAGATGAAAGAGATCCTTACAGGTGATGAGATCTTGGCCTATCCTGATTACAGCCAA
>JARQOD010003957.1:0-59438 GCA_033576555.1 Oophaga sylvatica | reverse complement strand
AAAACAAATTTAAAAGTTGAGAGTCCCGGGCCTCTCCACACTCTCTAAAAAGTTCCAGGGGACTGCTGAGTCCAAATGCATCCTGTCAAACTCACAGAGCCCCATCGGTGTGGTGAAAGCCTTTTTTCTCCCGATCCTCCTCAGCCACAGCTACTTGCCAGTACCCACTAGTGAGGTCAAGGGTGGAAAAAATAGTTAGCAGTCTTTTAGTGCAGCTAAGGATTCCTCAATGCGTGGTAAAGGATATGCGTCTTTATGTGTAATGCGATTTACTTGTCGTAATCTACACACATTCTCATGCTTCCATCCTTTTTTCCCTGACTAGATAGAGGTGTGCCCAGGGACTACAACTACCCCTTTTATCACCCTGCTTCCTTCATATCACGCAACATCTTTTTGGCTTTTGGTAGTACGCGGGTGGTATAGGCCTGAACCGTTCTTTGAGGGGAGGATGATTGCCTGTGGGGATGTGATGTTGAACCCCTTTTTTTGTCCCAAAGTCGAGGGTGTTTGCTGAATACCTGGGTTTTACTCCTGAACCACTCGGTATACTCCTTTTTTTCTGGTGGGCTGGAGTGGTGTCTGTCCCAACTTGGAGCTGTCGACACCAATCCTCCACTTGGGTGGTCGGACCGTTATCCCCCACTTGTTGCGGGGAGGTTGTGAATGGGTTTGAGATGAGTTCTGGCAGAGGCTCCCTCTGGTGGTTAAAAGGGCGGTACTAGTGAAGATTGTGAGGACTGGGAATCAGTGTTACTGATGGTCTTATATAAGGGAGTCATTTTCCCATCAGGGTTGCCGGTGATCAATTGTTCTGGTCTGAATCCTTCATTCCAGTTTCCTTGTAGCCTGCTGTGTCGTTCTGCATCTCCTGCTACCAGATAATTTTTTTTTTTTTTGTGTTATTGCTATTTTTGCATTTTGTCTTGCACTTCTGGGGGGGCCTTCTGGGTCCCTCGGGGGCTTCTGCCTTCTCAGTTTAGTTCAGCCACTGAGTTTTGTTCTTTTGCTTTTTCCAGTTTTTTCAGTGGCTGCTGTTTTTATTTTGTTACACCAGAGAACTAATTTAGGTGGTAGAGGTCGTGTGATCTCAGGTGATTTTGAAATTAGTAGAGTTGGTGTTTTTCAGGGTTTTCTGGGATTGCAGTAAGTACCCTTCCTGTCCTTTTCTTTTTAGATAGTTTGGGCCCCAGCGTTTGCTCATACTATTTTCTGTCTGTGTCAGTATTTCGTCTTGTCTAACCGCCATTACATGTTTGGGGGCTTTCTATTATCTTTGGGGTTCTGCTCCAGGGCAGATAGCTTTCCTATTTCTATCTTTAGGTGTAGTTAGTTTCTCAGGCTGTGACGAGGCGTCACGGACCAACATAGGAACGCTCCACGGCTGCCTCTAGTTGTGGTGGTTAGTCAGGGTACTGCAATCTCATAGATTCCAACTGCTCTGGTGTATTCCTTTTTTGCCTGCCTCCTCAGCTACCGTAACATAACAGTATCACCGGCCAATAGAAAATTGTATGGTACTCACAGAAGGGAAAAAATATTGTGATAGAAAAAAAGGTTGTCAGAGTTGTCAGAGATATTTTTCTGTTTGTTGCATTTTTTTTTTTTTTCCCTCTGTATCTCTGGGTGCTGGGGAGGATCTTTTCTCCCAATGGAGTTTGCACAGTTGTCTGGCCGTGTGGATCAGCTTGCCACTGAGGTTCGGAGTATTGCTATCTATCTTGCTGGGTTGCCTGTTGTGGAACCTAGGATCCCCATGCCAGATTTGTTTTTAGGGGATCGAGCTAAGTTTCAGAATTTCAAAAATAATTGTAAATTGTTTTTTGCCTTAAAATCTAAGTCCTCAGGAAACGCAGCGCAGCAGGTTCAAATTATCATCTCTCTCCTGCGCGGCGATCCTCAGGATTGGGCTTTTTCCCTGACACCTGGGGATCCTGTTTTGAGTGATGTTGATGCGTTTTTTTCAGGCTTTGGGGTTATTGTACGATGAGCCTAATGTCACTGATCAAGCTGAAAAAGCCTTGTTGGCATTAAATCAGGGGCTTGATGACGCTGAGTTATACTGTCAGAGATTCCGTAGGTGGGCAGTCCTGACCAAATGGAATGACGACGCTTTGGCGGCCCTTTTCCGGAAGGGTCTGTAAGATAATATAAAGGATGTTATGGTGGGATTCCCTGTCCCCTCTGGTCTCAATGATTCTATGTCATTAGCGATTCAAATTGACAGACGTTTGCGTGAGCGGAGAAGTATGCGTGGAATGGTGTTGCCTTGTGAACCAGCTTCTGAACCCATGCAGTGTGATAGAGTGGTGTCTGGGGCACAGCGTCATGAGTTTCGAAAGCGCAATGGGTTATGTTTCTACTGTGGTGATGCCTCTCATGCTATTTCAGTCTGCCCTAAGCGGGGAAGACGTTTTGCAGCTCAGTTGTCTTGGGTAGTGTTCAGACTAAGTTTTTATTAACTGTCACTCTGATATGCTCTCTGTCCTCATTTTCTGCTCAGGCTTTCGTTGATTCTGGAGCAGCTATTAACCTGATGGATTATGATTTTGCTAAACGTTGTGGGTTCCCCTTGATACCCCTACAGAAGTCTATTCCCCTACTGGGGATCGATTCTACCCTTTGGCTGAGAATAAACCCCAGTTTTCTACTCAGGTGATAATGAGGGTTGAACCTGATCACCAGGAGTGCTGCAAATTTTTGGTTCTATATAATCTGCATGACATTATCGTGCTGGGTTTCCCTTGGTTGCAGTCTCATAATCCTGTTTTGGATTGGAAGTCTGTGTCTGTGGCCAGTTGGGGCTGCCAATGTGTTAATACCAACACTCCTGTTTTTTCTGCCTCCCCCCAGGCTCAGGATGTTCCTGACTTTTTGTTTGATTTTTCTGATGTGTTTAGCGAAAGTAAATCTGCATCCTTGCCTCCCCATAGGAGCTATGACTGCGCTATTGAATTAGTGCCGGGTAGTAAATTCCCTAAAGGTCGCCTTTTTAACTTGTCTGTACCTGAACATGACGCTATGCGGTCTTATATCAAGGAATCTTTGGAGAAGGGTCATATCAGACCATCCTCTTCACCCTTAGGTGCCGGTTTTTTCTTTGTGGCCAAACAAGATGGTTCATTAAGGCCGTGTATTGATTATCGTCTCTTGAACAATATTACTGTGAAATATCAATACCCGTTACCCTTGATTTCTGACCTGTTTTCCAGGGTGAAAAACGCTACTTGGTTTACCAAGCTTGACCTCAGGGGGGCGTATAACCTTATTCGCATTAAGCACGGGGATGAATGGAAGACGGCATTCAATACCCCTGAAGGGCATTTTGAGTACCTAGTGATGCCCTTTGGGCTCACTAATGCTCCTTCCGTCTTCCAGTCCTTCATGAATGACATTTTCAGGGATTTTGTGGACAAATTTCTGATTGTTTATTTGGATGATATCTTGATTTTTTCTAATGACTGGGACTCTCATGTGAAACATGTTCGAACTGTGTTCCAGATTTTGAGAGAGAATGCTCTGTATGTGAAGGGATCAAAGTGTCTTTTTGGCGTACAGAGGATCTCATTTCTGGGATTCATTTTGTCCCCATCTGTTATTGAAATGGACCCGGTCAAGGTTCAAGCCATCTGTGATTGGGTCCAACCTACTTCATTAAAGGCTCTTCAGAGATTTTTGGGTTTTGCCAATTTTTATCGTAAATTTATTGGTAATTTCTCGGTTATTGTTAAACCATTAACTGATTTGACCAGAAAGGGTTCTGATGTGGTGAATTGGCCTCCTGAGGCAGTCTCTGCATTTCAGGAACTTAAGCAGAGATTCACTTCTGCTCCTGTTCTACGGCAGCCTGATGTTTCTCTGCCATTTCAGGTGGAGGTTGATGCCTCTGAAATTGGGGCAGGTGCCGTTTTGTCCCAAAAAGATCCAGAGACCTCTAAAAGTAACCCTTGTGCCTTTTTCTCTCGAAGATTTTCTCCTACTGAACGTAATTATGACGTGGGTAATCGGGAGTTATTGGCCATGAAGTGGGCTTTTGAAGAGTGGAGACATTGGCTGGAGGGAGCCAAACATCAGGTGGTGGTCCTTACGGACCATAAGAATCTGGTCTATCTGGAATCTGCCAAGCGACTCAATCCTAGACAGGCCAGGTGGGCCTTGTTTTTCACACGTTTTAATTTTGTGGTTTCCTTTCTTCCTGGCACTAAGAATGTTAAGGCGGATGCCCTCTCGAGGAGTTTCCTTGCGGACTCTCCTGAGTTATCTGATCCTTCTGTTATTTTGAAAGAGGGTGTAGTTCTTTCCGCCATCTCGCCCAATTTGAGACTTGCTCTGGAGGGGTGTCAGGAGGATAGGCCCGAGCGCTGCCCTGTTGGGAAATTGTTTGTCCCGGACCAATGGAGAGAGAGTGTGATGTCTGAGATTCATTGTTCCGCATTGGCTGGGCATCCCGGAATTTTTGGTACCAGAGACTTGGTTAGTCGGTCCTTTTGGTGGCCTACCTTGTCTCGTGATGTCAGGGAATTTGTGCAGTCCTGCGGGACTTGCTCTCGCTCCAAGCCTTGCTCTTGCTCTAGTGGTTTGTTGATGCCATTGCCTGTGCCCAAGAGACCATGGACCCATATCTCTATGGATTTCATTTCCGATCTTCCTGTTTCTCAGAGAATGACCACCATCTGGGTAATTTGTGATAGGTTTTCCAAAATGATACATCTTGTGCCATTACCTAAGTTGCCTTCCTCCTCTGAATTGGTGCCGTTGTTCCTTCAGCACGTGGTTCGTTTACACGGCATTCCTGAGAACATTGTGTCTGACAGAGGAGTCCAGTTTGTTTCCAAATTTTGGAGGACTTTTTGTTCTAAACTGGGTGTTCAATTGTCTTTCTCCTCGGCATTTCATCCTCAGACCAATGGTCAAACTGAGAGAACAAACCAGACATTGGAGACTTATCTTAGATGCTTTGTGTCTGCTGATCAGGATGACTGGGTCTCTTTTTTGCCTTTGGCTGAGTTTGCTCTTAATAATAGGGCTAGCTCTGCCACTTTGATGTCTCCGTTTTTCTGTAATTCTGGGTTTCACCCTCGATTTTCTTCAGGACAGACGGAGGCTTCTGTCTGTCCAGGTGTTGACTCTGTTGTGGAGCGTATGCAACAGATTTGGGACCAGGTAGTGGAGAGGTTGTCCCTCTCTCAGGAGAAGGCCCAGCGGTTTGCTAACCGGCATAGGACTGATGGTCCTCGGTTTAAAGTGGGGGACTTGGTCTGGTTGTCCTCAAAGAATATTCCTATGAGAGTAGCATCTCCTAAATTTAAGCCTAGGTTCATTGGACCTTATAAGATCATGGAGATTATTAATCCTGTTTCTTTTCGTTTGCTTCTTCCAGGGACATTTAAGATCCATAACGTGTTCCACAAGTCCTTGTTGAAGAGGTTTGTTGAGCCAGTGGTTCCTGCTGCTGTGCCTCCTGACCCTGTTTTGGTTGAGGGCAATCTGGAGTATGTGGTTGAGAAAATATTGGATTCTCGTTTTTCTAGACGGAAACTCCAGTATTTGGTTAAATGGAGAGGTTATGGTCAGGAAGACAATTCTTGGGTGTTTGCTTCGGACATCCATGCTAGGAGACTTATCCGTGCGTATCATAGAACTCATCCTGACCGACCTGGTTGCTCAAATGAGGGTTCGGTGACCCCTCCTCAAGGGGGGGTACTGTTGTGAATGGGTTTGAGATGAGTTCTGAGCAGAGGCTCCCTCTGGTGGTTACAAGCGGTACTAGTGAAGATTGTGAGGACTGGGAATCAGGTGTTACTGACTGGTCTTATATAAGGGAGTCATTTTCCCATCAGGGTTGCCGGTGATCAATTGTTCTGGTCTGAATCCTTCATTCCAGTTTCCCTTGTAGCCTGCTGTGTCGTGTCTGCATCTCCTGCTACCAGATAAGATTTTTTCTTCTTTTGTGTTATTGCTATATTTTTGCATTTTGTCTTGCACTTCTTTGGGGCCTTCTGGGTCCCCTCCGGGGGCTTCTGCCTTCTCAGTTTAGTTCAGCCACTGAGTTTTGTTCTTTTGCTTTTTCCAGTTTTTTCAGTGGCTGCTGTTTTTATTTTGTTACACCAGAGAGCTAATTTAGGTGGTAGAGGTCGTGTGATCTCAGGTGATTTTGAAATTAGTAGAGTTGGTGTTTTACAGGGTTTTCTGGGATTGCAGTAAGTCCCTTCCTGTCCTTTTCTTTCTAGATAGTTTGGGCCCCAGCGTTTGCTCATTCTATTTTCTTTCTGTGTCAGTATTTCCTCTTGTCTAACCGCCATTACATGTTTGGGGGCTTTCTATTATCTTTGGGGTCTGCTCCGGGGCAGATAGCTTTCCTATGCTATCTTTAGGTGTAGTTAGTTTCTCAGGCTGTGACGAGGCGTCTAGGACCAACGTAGGAACGCTCCACGGCTGCCTCTAGTTGTGGTGGTTAGTCAGGGTACTGCAATCCCATAGATTCCAACTGCTCTGGTGTATTGCCTTTTTTTTTACCTGCACTCCTCAGCTACCGAAACATAACAGGGGAGGTTAAGGGCTCCGTCGGGTGAATGGAGTTATTGTCCACAGCATGTAACTTAGCAACAGTGGCATAACGAGGTAGTTTGACTTCATCCTCTCCCAGTTGAGAAGACGCACTGGCACCCTCCCATTATGTACCTCCACTACCCCTCGGGCGGTTAAGAGTGTAGGTCTGTGCTCTGAACAATGGGGCTCTACTACTGCTTGGTAGTTCCGTCCTTTCAGACCTATTGCTGCTCTACACCAAATAAGCATTTCACTCATTGGGGGTATCACAATGGGATTCGGGTCTGTCACCCGTACATTACCAATCTCACCACCGGTCAGTTTCACGTGCTGCTGGCACATCAGGGTTCGGATCTCCTTCCGGATCTCTCCTTTTGCCTCGGTCTGGCAATTTCGGCAAGCTGTTGGAGTAAAAACACAACCTCCTCCAAACAGTTACTAATAATGTTAGTGCCTAAGACCACATTCAACCCATTTTCTTCATTAACAGTCTTTACTACAAGAAGTCCCTGATTCTTTAGCTCCACTCTCCCCACTTTTACGTCTACATCTTTAGCTCCCCGTAACTCAAGAGGGAGGCCATTAGAGGCATACACGGCAAAGTCAGGGTTTGGGGGTTGGAGACTGTCACTGGACCAGTACTTATTGTAGAGAACATCAGGTATGATGGTTACCTGAGATCCAGTGTCCAGCAGGGCAGGGATTGCGATCCCGTCCAGTATGATGGACAGGTATGGTCTTTCTCCCACAAACCTGCGGTTCCAGTCTGAGGGGCCTGAGGAGTCTATTCCTGGGTGTTGGCCCTTGGACCCAGGATTTGCTCGTTTAAAGGACACTGACGTGCTGGGTGACCTTCTCTGTGGCAGCGATAGCAGATGAGCTCTCGGTGAGGATGATGCTGGTCGCGGGTCCTTCCTGGAGGTGGCGTTGTCCTCCTCCGGTGGGGCGACGTCCTCCCTTTCCTCCGGCGCATCCAAGGGACATCCTCTGGGTAATCAGCTAGCAGGATCTTTCCTTCTTCCTCCCTCGGCAGTTGCAGGGCACTCATTACAGTGGCCAGGTTTTTGGTCAACTGACGCACTTCTGAGCGCAAATAGGCCAGCTCAGTAGGGGGCGCTACCTGCGTTTTGGCTTCCGCAGCCAGCGGGAAAAAGGGGAATGCTGCTGACTTTGGAGTGGCTTCACTTGGGTGACACTGGGTTGCCATCCCGGGTGTTTCCAGAGGTCGCAGTCCTTTTATGGCCATATCCTTAAGGGCATCAAAGGTAACATCCGGATGATCCAAGGACCACCAGTGCACAGTCCTGCTTTCCGCTTGGGACCTCAGTCCCCGTACAAATTGTTCCTTTAACATTTGATTTTCGTTGGTAACACTTATAGGGTTTACTTCTTTAAGAGTTCGCAGGGCCCCTTGCAGCCGGCAAGCATAGTCTCTAATGCTATCATCTGGTTTCTGGGAGCATTGATAGAAACTCATCCGGAGATCTGTTTCAGTGCGGTCCTCAAAGATAGTCTGTAGCTTTAAGAAGATTGCAAGCACTGATTCCTGGATCTGCAGCCATCCAAGTCTCTACCTCCCTTTCAGCAGCACCAGTTAACTGTCCCACTATCACTGCAGCTCTTTGCTTTTCTGTCATAGGGTACATGTCCATTATACTGCATATTTTCCGCTTGAACCCTGAAAGGGTGTCTGGCTTGCCGCTGTACTGAGGGAGCCACTTCGCTCCAGGCATGTAAGGCAGTGTTAACGGTACTATGGGGGCCAGAGGACCGGGTGAGGGATCTGCATCTCTATCCTGCGCTGCAGCGCCAAGTGGTAGGTCATTGGGGCCATCGGCCTGGACCGCGCTGTCGGCTGGCTGGGACATGTCTGCGGCCCCCCTTAGTTAATCGTGGCCTACCCTCTCTAAGGCTGCAGCTCTGCAGGCACAGCGGTGGAGAAAGGACCTGTGTCGCTGGCGCTCTGACGTCAGAGCGTTCACTGAAGCTCTCCACAGGACCTGCCGCCGCGTCAACGTTGGGGGCGTGTTCAAGACTCAGCGCTCTTTTTCAGGTACGCCCACTATTTTTCGCGCCGTGGCGCTGTAAATGGCGGGAAATGGCGGACAAATAGCGGGAATCTTCACCACATACAAAGCACAGTCTTTTTGCACAAAACAATCCAATAGGCAACACAGGACTCACAGATTGTAAGCTTCGGATCCTGTTCGTGACGCCAAAAATTAGATGACGCGCACCACATGTGGGTACCAGGGCTATGGGACACTCGCACCGAGCCCATGGAAGTCTATGGGGATGTCACTGGCAGCAGAGCTCGGTCCGTGGCCCTGGGCGGTCATGCAATGGGGATATTTACAGGGGATTATAAAGATTAGTTTGTGACGCCACCTGTGGTTTCTGATCAGATAGACCAGCGCTGCAATATGGATCTTCTGAGGGGATGTTATTAGGCAGCTAGATGTTAAGTCCCCCACAGGTGGGACTGTTCCCTCCGAGTCAATGGTGTTGCAGATAATAAGTCAGTCACACACAATTCAGTCTCTTTCCATACCTTTACTGATGTTGTTGGCAGGTATGTCCCGGAGCACTGTAGGGTGAAGGGTGCACATCCAGATTCCTCCACTTGATAGGTGTGTGGCCTCCTGTTTTCTGCCTTTTTGTAATAAGTTCTGGCCTGCGTGTAGCTGGGCCTAGCTTAGCTTCTGTCTTGTACCTGGCTGACTTTGTTATTGGATCTTCTCTCTGAAAGGACAGGGTCATTGATGGCCCGGCCGAGCCGGACTCCGTCCTCCCTGATCCTGCTACGTATCAGCTCGGTGGTACTCCTGAGACTTGTAGTCCTCCAGGAACTCTGGTGTTCTCCTAATGGGTCGTGGAGATCCCTGTAGGCTCGGACCCCGGCGTCCGGGTATACTTGCTGAGATGAGCTATTAAGGCTCCTCGGTCTCATTAACTTCCACTCGCCTTCGACCTATCTAGGTCCTCCTATTATCACACACGCTGGCAGTTAGTGAGCTGCCTCTTCGCCACTCTCTAAGCGTCGGCACGCTTTCCACTGAGCTATACTTCAGATTCAGCTCTGACTAGGCTAAAGTGATTCCTTCTCACTCGTACTAGCCTCCACTTACTCAAGTTGAACTGACTGAACAGCTCTGCACTTCTCTCCTCTGGTGTCTTAAGGAGATCCGAGATCTGTCTCTGTCTGATCTCTTCTCTGGCTGCTCTCATCATCTCCTCCTTTCTCTTTCTTCCTTTCTGAGGCAAACTGAAACTAAAACTGGTTTTTATACGTCTTACACAGCTCCCTCTAATGGTCTTTTTAGGATGAGCTGCGTGTGTGTGTGTATAATGACCTCTAGTGGGATCTTCTGTCAGTGCACCCCTCTGGAAGATGTGGCTTCAGTCACAGCTGGGCTCCACACAGGCGGGACTAGGTTTTTTAGCGTCACGAAGTGGATCGCAATATCTGTAGAAGCAGGCAGGTGGGACTAGGTTTTTCTTTTGCGTCACAGATAGGATCGCAGTAGCTGCAAAGCAGGCTAGCAGAACGCAGAGAGCAGGAGCAGGAGTGCTGAGGGGCGAGGAAAAGGTTGCGCTCAGTACATGCTAATGACAGATCCTAATGACCGCCAAAGTCGTTAAAGAGATTGCTGACCGCTGATGAGTCGTTTATGAGATCTCCTGTTTGGCAGCTACTAGCGACCTAAAAGAGATCACACCAACGATCTCGTTAGCTTGCGTCGTTATCGTGATCGCTAGCGAGATCGCTTAGTGTGGCAGTACCTAAAAGGTCGAGAAGACAGAATCAGATGTAACAGACAGGGATAGAACAGGAGAGGTTGAGGAGACAGAGAATCAGGTGTAAGACCCAGTGGTTGAAGAAGAGAGGTCGAGAAGACAGAGTATCAGGTGTAAGTCCCAGGAGCAGAAGAGGAGAGGCTGAGTAGACAGAGAATCAGATGTAAGACCCAGGAGTGGAAGACAATAGGTTAAGGAGACAGAGAATAGGTGTAAGGCCGAGGAGTGGAAGAGGAGAAGCCGAGAAGACAGAGTATCAGGTGTAAGACCCCGGAGAAGAAGAGGAGAGGTTGAGGAGATAGAGCATCAGGTGTAAGATCCAGGAGTGTAAGATGAGAAGCGAATGCGACAGAACATCAAGTATAAAACCCAGGAGTGGAAGAGAAGAGGTCGAGAAGACAAAGTATCAGGTGTAAGACCCAGGGGTAGAAGAGGAAAGGCCGAGGAGACAGATAAATCAGGTGTAAGATCCAGGCGTGGCAAGAGTTGCGAAGAGGCAGGTGTAAGATCCACTAGCACAGGAGAGGTTAGGTTGGGGAGACAGATAATTTTTTTATTAATACTGTCAGTGGCTTACTTTTTGGATTAAATATATAATGTAATAGCTCTGCTCCTTTTGCTCTGTAAACTGCACCCCTGAAGCCATACGCTACCTGTAACGGGTGTCCAATCTGCCTGTATAAATGATTGAGGTGGCAGCTAGTAATTCCTTTTGTTATTGTGGAGCTGGCAGTGTCTGTACAGGGTGTGTGTACATATACAGTACAGACCAAAAGTTTGGACACACCTTCTCATTCAAAGATTCTTCTGTATTTTCATGACTATGAAAATTGTAGAATCACACTGAAGACATCAAAACTATGAATTATCACATGTGGAATTATACATTACACTTTACAAAAAAGTGTGAAACAGCTGAAAATATGTCTTATATTCTAGGTTCTTCACCTTTTGCTTTGATTACTGCTTTGCACGCAGAAAAGGTGAAGGATGGACTCTACATGCCTGGTTCCCACCGTGAAGCATGGAGGAGGTGGTGTGATGGTGTGGGGGTGCTTTGCTGGTGACGCTGTTGGGGATTTATTCAAAACTGAAGTGGTGAGCGGTCCAGCTCACCCCAAACCATCTGGATTGGGTTCAGGTCTGGTGACTGTGGAGGCCAGGTCATCTGGGTAGCACCCCAACACTCTCCTTCTTGGTCAATAGCCTTACACAGCCTGGAGGTGTTTGGGGTCATTGTCCTGTTGAAAAATAAATGATGATCCAACTAAACGCAAACCGGATGGAATAGCATGCTGCTGCAAGATGCTGTGGTAGCCATGCTGGTTCACTATGCCTTCAATTCTGAATAATCCCCAACAGTGTCACCAGCAAAGCCCCCTCACACCATCACACCACCTCCTCCATGCTTCACGGGGGAACCAGGCATGTAGAATCCATCCGTTCACCTTTTCTGCGAGCAAAGCAGTAATCAAAGCAAAGGTGAAGAACCTAGAATATAAGACATATTTTCAGTTGTTTCACACTTTTTTGTAAAGTGTAATGTATAATTCCCCATGTGATAATTCATAGTTTTGATGCCTTCAGTGTGATTCTACAATTTTCATAGTCGTGAAAATACAGAAAAATCTTTGAATGAGAAGGTGTGTCCAAACTTTTGGTCTGTACTGTATATGTAGACAAAAAATTTCACAGCAGCACATGTGTATGAATATGGACCATGTGAAAACAATGAAAACATTAAAAACCCTCAATAAGACCAAATTCCTCAAAATTTAAAAAAAAAAAAAAAAAAAAAAAATTTTTTTTACTTACAGTGATAGATGAAAAATGAAGGTTCTTAGCGCATAAATTGGCCAATTCATGTATGCCCATCAACCGCGGCAAGGTGACCTCCCTCTGATGGGTCCCTGCTCTACACTACAAGCCACTTCTGGGCCACCAACCTGCAGCTTTGGACAACAATGTCACTACTGGGCTAAGCCTACAATTTATGGGCTGGTAGAACTGATTGCAGCACCTGGACAGCCAATGGGAGGGGTGCAAGATCAAACATGGAAGCAGCCGCAACCATATATTGAGACAAAGAAAAACCTGATCAACACCTCCTGGTATAGACAAAAAAATATTTCACAGCAGCACATGTGTATGAATATGGACCATGTGAAAAAAAGGGAAAAACAGTAAAAACCCTCAATAAGACCAAATTCCTCAAAAATTTTTTTGAAAATTTTTGAGGAATTTGGTCTTATTGAGGGTTTTTAATGTTTTCCTTGTTTTCACATGGTCCATATTCATACACATGTGATGCTGAAATTTTTTTTGTCTATATTGTGCAGTCATCGCAGCTTGCACGTGTTCACACCAGGAGGTGCTGATCAGGTTTTTCTTTGTCTCAATATATGGTTGCTGGCTGCTTCCATGTTTGATCGCTGGCTAGGTCGCTGTTGCCTTACAAAATCGGTGATGCTTCAGCGATCTCGCTTAGTGTGACGGGGCCTTAAGTGTTAGTAGCAGACTCTTAGTGTTAGTGGCAGGACCCTTTTGATATCAGTGGCAGGACCCTTTTAGCATTATTGGCAGGACCCTTTTGATATCAGTGGCAAGGAACTCATTTTGGTATCAGTGAGGCTCAGGACTCTTTTAGCATTATAGGCAGGACTCTTCTAGCATTATTTGTAGGACCCTTTTTGATATCAGTGGCAGGACCCTTTTAGCATTATTGGTAGGACCCTTTTGATATCAGTGGCAGGACTCTTTGTATCAGTGGCAGGACTCTTCTAGCATTATTGGTAGGACCCTTTTGATATCAGTGGCAGGACTCTTTGTATCAGTGGTAGGACTCTTTGTATCAGTGGCAGGACTCTTCTAGCATTATTGGTAGGACCCTTTTGATATCAGTGGCAGGACTGTTATGATTTGGTAGCTGAGGAGAGCAGGCAAAAAAGGAAATACACCAGAGCAGTTTGAAACTATGAGATTGCAGTACCCTGACTAACCACCACAACTAGAGGCAGCCGTGGAGCGTTCCTACGTTGGTCCTAGACGCCTCGTCACAGCCTGAGAAACTAACTACACCTAAAGATAGAAAGAGGAAAGCTATCTGCCCCGGAGCAGATCCCCAAAGAACATAGAAAGCCCCCAAACATGTAATGGCGGTTAGACAAGAAGAAATACTGACACAGACAGAAAATAGTATGAGCAAACGTTGGGGCCCAAACTTACTAAATAGAAAAGGATAGGAAGGGCACTTACTGCAATCCCAAAAAACCCTGAAAAGCACCAACTCTACTAATTTCAAAAACACCTGAGATCACACGACCTCTACCACCTAAATTAGTTCTCTGGTGTAACCAAAAACAAAACAGCAGCCACTGAAAAAACTGGAAAAAGCAAAAGTACAAACATCAGAGGCTGAACTGAACTTAGAGGCAAAAGCCCCCAGAGGGGACCCTGAAGGCCCCCACAGAAGTGCAGGACAAAATGCAAAAATCAAGCACAAAAACAAAAAGAAGAAAATGTCTTATCTGTTAGCAGGAGATTCAGACACGACACAGCAGGCTACCAAGGAAACAGGAATCAAGGATTGAGACCAGAACAATTGATCACCGGCAACCCTGATGGGAAGGCGACTCCCTTATATAAGACCAGTCAGTAACACCTGATTCCCAATCCTCACAATCTTCACTGGACAGTCCAGTACCGTTTGTAACCACCAGAGGGAGCTTCTGCTCAGAACTCATTTCCAGCCTATTCACAACAGTACCCCCCCCCTTGAGGAGGGGTCACCGAACCCTCATTTGAGCAACCAGGTCGGTCAGGATGAGTTCTATGATACGCACGGATGAGTCTCCTAGCATGGATGTCCGAAGCAAACACCCAAGAATTGTCTTCCTGACCATAACCTCTCCATTTAACCAAATACTGGAGTTTCCGTCTAGAAAAACGAGAATTCAATATTTTCTCAACCACATACTCCAGATTGCCCTCAACCAAAACAGGGTCAGGAGGCACAGTAGTAGGAACCACTGGCTCAACAAACCTCTTCAACAAGGACTTGTGGAACACGTTATGGATCTTAAATGTCCCAGGAAGAAGCAAACGAAAAGAAACAGGATTAAGAATCTCCATGATCTTATAAGGTCCAATGAACCTAGGCTTAAATTTAGGAGATGCCACTCTCATAGGAATATTTCTTGAGGACAACCAGACCAAGTCCCCCACTTTAAACCGAGGACCATCAGTCCTATGCCGGTTAGCAAACCGCTGGGCCCTCTCCTGAGAGAGGGACAACCTCTCCACTACCTGGTCCCAAATCTGTTGCATACGCTCCACAACAGAGTCAACACCTGGACAGACAGAAGCCTCCGTCTGTCCTGAAGAAAATCGAGGGTGAAACCCAGAATTACAGAAAAATGGAGACATCAAAGTGGCAGAGCTAGCCCTATTATTAAGAGCAAACTCAGCCAAAGGCAAAAAAGAGACCCAGTCATCCTGATCAGCAGACACAAAGCATCTTAGATAAGTCTCCAATGTCTGGTTTGTTCTCTCAGTTTGACCATTGGTCTGAGGATGAAACCCCGAGGAGAAAGACAATTGAACACCAATTTTAGAACAAAAGGTCCTCCAAAATCTGGAAACAAACTGGACTCCTCTGTCAGACACAATGTTCTCAGGAATGCCGTGTAAACGAACCACGTGCTGAAGGAACAAAGGCACCAATCAAGAGGAGGAAGCAACTTAGTAATGGCACAAGATGACTCATCTTGGAAAACCTATCGCAAATCACCATAGAGACGGTCATTCTCTTGAGAACAGGATGGTCGGAAAATGAAATCATAGAGATATGGTCCATGGT
Source organism: Oophaga sylvatica (assembly GCA_033576555.1). Taxonomy (NCBI): domain Eukaryota; kingdom Metazoa; phylum Chordata; class Amphibia; order Anura; family Dendrobatidae; genus Oophaga; species Oophaga sylvatica. Next base: position 44,233 of record JARQOD010003957.1, on the reverse strand, counting down.
CTCTTGGCACAGTAAGTAGGCACAAAAACCACTAGAACGAGAGCAGCTTGGAGCGAGAGCAAGTCCCGCAGACTGCACAAACTCCCTGAACATCACGAGACAAGGTATGCCTCCAAAGACCGACTAACCAAGTCTCTTGGGAACCAAAAAATTCCGAAATACCGCCAACGGCAGAAACAAGGGAAATCTCAGACATTACACTCTTTTTCCACTGTCCGGGAAAAACAATTTCCCAACGGGCAGCCTCGGCTATCCTCCTGATACCCCTCAGACCAGTCTAAATTGGGTCGTATGGCGAAGAACCACCCCTTTCAAATACAGAAGATCGATCTCAAAGCCCCAGGAAACTCCCGAAGTATCCTCCTTAACATTTTAGTGCGGAGAAAATACCAAAAAATAAAATCTTTGAAAGGCCACCTGGCCTTTGGATTAAGCCTGCAATTCAGAGATAAACCTAATCTTAATGGTCCGAAAACACACCTGAACGTGCTCCCTCCAGCCAATGTCTCCAATCTTCAAAGATGCCACTCATGGCCAAAAACTCCCGATACCCACGTCATAATTACGTTCGATGAGAAATTCGAGAGAAAAAGGCACAAGGGTTACTTTTAGAGGTCTCTGGATCTCTTTGGGACAAAACGGCACCTGCCCCAATTTCAGAGGCATCAACCTCCACCTGAAATGGTAGAGAAACATCAGGCTGCCGTAGAACAGGAGCAGAAGTGAATCTCTGCTTAAGTTCCTGAAATGCAGAGATTGCCTCAGGAGGCCAATTCACCACATCAGAACCCTTCTTGGTCAAATCAGTTAATGGTTTAACGATAACAGAGAAATTACCAATAAATTTACGATAAAAATTGGCAAAACCCAAGAATCTTTGAAGAGCCTTTAATGAAGTAAGTTGGACCCAATCACAGATAGCCTGAACTTTGACCGGGTCCATTTCAATAACAGATGGGGACAAAATGAATCCCAGAAATGAGATCCTCTGAACGCCAAAAAGACACTTTGATCCCTTCACATACAGAGCATTCTCTCTCAAAATCTGGAACACAGTCCGAACATGTTTTACATGAGAGTCCCAGTCATTGGAAAAAATCAAGATATCATCCAAATAAACAATCAGAAATTTATCCACAAAATCCCTGAAAATGTCATGCATGAAGGACTGGAAGACAGAAGGAGCATTAGTGAGCCCAAAGGGCATCACAAGGTACTCAAAATGCCCTTCAGGGGTATTAAATGCCGTCTTCCATTCATCCCCGTGCTTAATGCGAATAAGGTTATATGCCCCCCTGAGGTCAAGCTTGGTAAACCAAGTAGCGTTTTTCACCCTGGAAAACAGATCAGAGATCAAGGGTAACGGATATTGATATTTCACAGTAATATTGTTCAAGAGACGATAATCAATACACGGCCTTAATGAACCATCCTTTTTGGCCACAAAGAAAAAACCGGCACCCAAGGGTGAAGAGGATGGTCTGATATGACCCTTCTCCAATGACTCCTTGATATAAGACCGCATAGCGTCATGTTCAGGTACAGACAAGTTAAAAAGGCGACCTTTAGGGAATTTACTACCAGGCACTAATTCAATAGCGCAGTCCATAGCAGATCCAGATAAACCAAGTTCATAATGGTCCGGAGGACCACCACCTGATGTATTTGGCTCCCTCCAGCCAATGTCTCCACTCTCAAAAGCAACTTCATGGCAACAACCCCGATAACCCACGTCATAATTACGTTCATGGAGAAAATTTTTCGAGAGAAAAAGGCACAAGGGTTACTTTTAGAGGTCTCTGGATCTCTTTGGGACAAAACGGCACCTGCCCCAATTTCAGAGGCATCAACCTCCACCTGAAATGGTAGAGAAACATCAGGCTGCCGTAGAACAGGAGCAGAAGTGAATCTCTGCTTAAGTTCCTGAAATGCAGAGATTGCCTCAGGAGGCCAATTCACCACATCAGAACCCTTCTTGGTCAAATCAGTTAATGGTTTAACGATAACAGAGAAATTACCAATAAATTTACGATAAAAATTGGCAAAACCCAAGAATCTTTGAAGAGCCTTTAATGAAGTAAGTTGGACCCAATCACAGATAGCCTGAACTTTGACCGGGTCCATTTCAATAACAGATGGGGACAAAATGAATCCCAGAAATGAGATCCTCTGAACGCCAAAAAGACACTTTGATCCCTTCACATACAGAGTATTCTCTCTCAAAATCTGGAACACAGTCCGAACATGTTTTACATGAGAGTCCCAGTCATTGGAAAAAATCAAGATATCATCCAAATAAACAATCAGAAATTTATCCACAAAATCCCTGAAAATGTCATGCATGAAGGACTGGAAGACAGAAGGAGCATTAGTGAGCCCAAAGGGCATCACAAGGTACTCAAAATGCCCTTCAGGGGTATTAAATGCCGTCTTCCATTCATCCCCGTGCTTAATGCGAATAAGGTTATATGCCCCCTGAGGTCAAGCTTGGTAAACCAAGTAGCGTTTTTCACCCTGGAAAACAGATCAGAGATCAAGGGTAACGGATATTGATATTTCACAGTAATATTGTTCAAGAGACGATAATCAATACACGGCCTTAATGAACCATCCTTTTTGGCCACAAAGAAAAAACCGGCACCTAAGGGTGAAGAGGATGGTCTGATATGACCCTTCTCCAATGACTCCTTGATATAAGACCGCATAGCGTCATGTTCAGGTACAGACAAGTTAAAAAGGCGACCTTTAGGGAATTTACTACCAGGCACTAATTCAATAGCGCAGTCATAGCTCCTATGGGGAGGCAAGGATGCAGATTTACTTTCGCTAAACACATCAGAAAAATCAATCAAAAAGTCAGGAACATCCTGAGCCTGGGGGGAGGCAGAAAAAACAGGAGTGTTGGTATTAACACATTGGCAGCCCCAACTGGTAACAGACACAGATTTCCAATCCAAAACAGGATTATGAGACTGTAACCAAGGGAAACCCAGTACGATAATGTCATGCAGATTATACAGAACCAAAAATTTGCAACTCTCCTGATGATCAGGTTCTACCCTCATTATCACCTGAGTAGAGAACTGAGGTTTATTCTCAGCCAAAGGGGTAGAATCGATCCCCAGTAGGGAATAGACTTCCGTAGGGGTATCAAGGGAAACCCACAACGTTTAGCAAAATCAAAATCCATCAGGTTAATAGCTGCTCCAGAATCAACAAAAGCCTGAGCAGAAAATGAGGACAGAGAGCATATCAGGGTAACTGTTAACAAAAACTTAGTCTGAACACTACCCAAGACAACTGAGCGAGCAAAACGTCTTCCCCGCTTAGGGCAGACAGAAATAGCATGAGAGGCATCACCACAGTAGAAACATAACCCATTGCGCTTTCGAAATTCATGACGCTGTGCCCCAGAAACCACTCTATCACACTGCATGGATTCAGAAGCAGGTTCACAAGGCAACATTATTCCACGCATACCTTTCCGCTCACGCAAACGTCTGTCAATTTGAATCGCTAATGACATAGAATCATTGAGACCAGAGGGAACAGGGAATCCCACCATAACATCCTTTACATTATCTGACAGTCCCTTCCGAAAAAGAGCTGCAAAAGCGTCGTCATTCCATTTGGTCAGGACTGCCCACCTACGGAATCTCTGACAGTATAACTCAGCGTCCTCAAGCCCCTGACTTAATGCCAACAAAGTTTTTTCAGCTTGATCAGTGACATTAGGCTCATCGTACAATAACCCCAAAGCCTGAAAAAACGCATCAACATCACTCAAAACAGGATCCCCAGGTGTCAGGGAAAAAGCCCAATCCTGAGGGTCGCCGTCCAGGAGAGAGATGACAATTTGAACCTGCTGCGCTGCGTTCCCTGAGGACTTAGATTTTAAGGCAAAAAACAATTTATAGTTATTTTTGAAATTAAGAAACTTGGATCGATCCCCCAAAAACAAATCTGGCATGGGGATCCTAGGTTCCACAACAGGCAACCTAGCAAGATAGGTAGCAATACTCCGAACTTCAGTGGCAAGCTGATCCACACGGCCAGACAACTGTGCAAACTCCATTGAGAGAGAAAAAATCCTCCCCAGCACCCAGAGATACAGAGGGAAAAAAAAAATGCAACAAACAGAAAAAAAAAAAAATCTCTGACAACTCTGACAACTTTTTTTTTCTTTCCACAATATTTTTCCGTTCTGTGAGTACCATATAATTTTCAGTTTTGGCCGGTGATACTGTTATGATTTGGTAGCTGAGGAGAGCAGGCAAAAAAGGAAATACACCAGAGCAGTTGGAAACTATGAGATTGCAGTACCCTGACTAACCACCACAACTAGAGGCAGCCGTGGAGCGTTCCTACGTTGGTCCTAGACGCCTCGTCACAGCCTGAGAAACTAACTACACCTAAAGATAGAAAGAGGAAAGCTATCTGCCCCGGAGCAGATCCCCAAAGAACATAGAAAGCCCCCAAACATGTAATGGCGGTTAGACAAGAAGAAATACTGACACAGACAGAAAATAGTATGAGCAAACGTTGGGGCCCAAACTTACTAAATAGAAAAGGATAGGAAGGGCACTTACTGCAATCCCAAAAAACCCTGAAAAGCACCAACTCTACTAATTTCAAAAACACCTGAGATCACACGACCTCTACCACCTAAATTAGTTCTCTGGTGTAACCAAAAACAAAACAGCAGCCACTGAAAAAACTGGAAAAAGCAAAAGTACAAACATCAGAGGCTGAACTGAACTGAGAGGCAAAAGCCCCCAGAGGGGACCCTGAAGGCCCCCACAGAAGTGCAGGACAAAATGCAAAAATCAAGCACAAAAACAAAAAGAAGAAAATGTCTTATCTGTTAGCAGGAGATTCAGACACGACACAGCAGGCTACCAAGGAAACAGGAATCAAGGATTGAGACCAGAACAATTGATCACCGGCAACCCTGATGGGAAGGCGACTCCCTTATATAAGACCAGTCAGTAACACCTGATTCCCAATCCTCACAATCTTCACTGGACAGTCCAGTACCGTTTGTAACCACCAGAGGGAGCTTCTGCTCAGAACTCATTTCCAGCCTATTCACAACACAGGACTCTTCTAGCATTATTGGTAGGACCCTTTTGATATCAGTGGCAGGACTCTTTGTATCAGTGGTAGGACTCTTTGTATCAGTGGCAGGACTCTTTTAATATCAGTGGCAGGACTCTTTGTATCAGTGGCAGGACTCTTCTAGCATTATTGGTAGGACCCTTTTGATATCAGTGGCAGGACTCTTCTAGCATTATTGGTAGGACCCTTTTGATATCAGTGGCAGGACCCTTTTAGCATTATTGGCAGGACTCTTTGTATCAGTGGCAGGACTCTTTGTATCAGTGGTAGGACTCTTTGTATCAGTGGCAGGACTCTTCTAGCATTATTGGTAGGACCCTTTTAGCATTATTGGCAGGACCCTTTTAGCATTATTGGCAGGACTCTTCTAGCATTATTGGTAGGACCCTTTTGATATCAGTGGCAGGACCCTTTTAGCATTATTGGCAGGACCCTTCTAGCATTATTGGTAGGACCCTTTTGATATCAGTGGCAGGACTCTTTGTATCAGTGGCAGGACTCTTTGTATCAGTGGCAGGACTCTTCTAGCATTATTGGTAGGACCCTTTTAGCATTATTGGCAGGACCCTTTTAGCATTATTGGCAGGACTCTTCTAGCATTATTGGTAGGACCCTTTTGATATCAGAGGCAGGACTCTTTGTATCAGTGGCAGGACTCTTTGTATCAGTGGCAGGACTCTTTGTATCAGTGGCAGGACTCTTTGTATCAGTGGTAGGACTCTTTGTATCAGAGGCATGACCCTTTTAGCATTATTGGCAGGACTCTTCTAGCATTATTGGCAGGACTCTTTTGATATCAGTGGCAGGACTCTTTGTATCAGTGGCAGGACTCTTTGTATCAGTGGTAGGACTCTTTGTATCAGTGGCAGGACTCTTCTAGCATTATTGGTAGGACCCTTTTAGCATTATTGGCAGGACCCTTTTAGCATTATTGGCAGGACTCTTCTAGCATTATTGGTAGGACCCTTTTGATATCAGTGGCAGGACTCTTTGTATCAGTGGCAGGACTCTTTGTATCAGTGGCAGGACTCTTCTAGCATTATTGGTAGGACCCTTTTAGCATATATGGCAGGACCCTTTTAGCATTATTGGCAGGACTCTTCTAGCATTATTGGTAGTACCCTTTTGATATCAGAGGCAGGACTCTTTGTATCAGTGGCAGGACTCTTTGTATCAGTGGCAGGACTCTTTGTATCAGTGGTAGGACTCTTTGTATCAGAGGCAGGACCCTTTTAGCATTATTGGCAGGACTCTTCTAGCATTATTGGCAGGACTCTTTTGATATCAGTGGCAGGACTCTTTGTATCAGTGGCAGGACTCTTTGTATCAGTGGTAGGACTCTTTGTATCAGTGGCAGGACTCTTCTAGCATTATTGGTAGGACCCTTTTAGCATTATTGGCAGGACCCTTTTAGCATTATTGGCAGGACTCTTCTAGCATTATTGGTAGGACCCTTTTGATATCAGTGGCAGGACTCTTTGTATCAGTGGCAGGACTCTTTGTATCAGTGGCAGGACTCTTCTAGCATTATTGGTAGGACCCTTTTGATATCAGAGGCAGGACTCTTTGTATCAGTGGCAGGACTCTTTGTATCAGTGGTAGGACTCTTTGTATCAGAGGCAGGACCCTTTTAGCATTATTGGCAGGACTCTTCTAGCATTATTGGCAGGACTCTTTTGATATCAGTGGCAGGACTCTTTGTATCAGAGGCAGGACCCTTTTGATATCAGTGGCAGGACTCTTTGTATCAGTGGCAGGACTCTTTGTATCAGTGGCAGGACTCTTCTAGCATTATTGGTAGGACCCTTTTGATATCAGTGGCAGGACACTTTGTATCAGTGGCAGGACCCTTTGTATCAGTGGCAGGACTCTTCTAGCATTATTGGCAGGACCCTTTTGATATCAGTGGCAGGACTCTTTGTATCAGTGGCAGGAATCTTTGTATCAGTTGCAGGACCCTTTGTATCAGTGGCAGGACTCTTCTAGCATTATTGGTAGGACCCTTTTGATATCAGTGGCAGGACACTTTGTATCAGTGGCAGGACCCTTTGTATCAGTGGCAGGACTCTTCTAGCATTATTGGCAGGACCCTTTTGATATCAGTGGCAGGACTCTTTGTATCAGTGGCAGGAATCTTTGTATCAGTTGCAGGACCCTTTGTATCAGTGGCAGGACTCTTCTAGCATTATTGGCAGGACTCTTTGTATCAGTGGCAGGACTCTTTGTATCAGTTGCAGGACTCTTTGTATCAGTGGCAGGACTCTTCTAGCATTATTGGTAGGACCCTTTTGATATCAGTGGCAGGACCCTGATGGCCGTACCTTCTGTCCTAACCTGCTGGCCTTCTTCCTGGACACAATACATGTAGAGGAGCTACAGTCTTTTGTTCTGGTGAATGGTGCATCAGACTCTGGGCTACGAACGTCTGCCGGCTGTTATGACGAGGCCTTGGCACGGTGGAGAGCATACTTCTGTTTCTATATTTAGCAGAGTAATGATAGGGTTGTAAGCAGCATGTAATGGATCTCATCCAAGGCTCTCTGAAGCTCAGGCCGCTGACTCTCATCTGGACGTTTACATGAATTTCTCAAATAATTAGGGAGGATTACCAGGCAAGGGGTCAAGAAGTTTAAAATGCCTGGTGCCATGAGTATGATGAGATGTCAGGTCCAGGACGTTCTCACTGATGAGGGACGTGAAGAGGTTTAGTCAGCAGAACTGAATGGCAAAGACCCTATGATATGACATGAGGGATCAGCAAGGCCGACAAGGCGGATGTTTCCCCCGTTTGCATGTTGTGAACTTCCTTCCTTACTCTTCTCACTACATGAACGACCTGGGATCTTCATCTAGAATTGAGAGTCCTCAGTGGTTGATACCTTTTAATGGCTAACTGAAAAGATGATAACAAATTGCAAGCTTTCGAGACTACTCAGGTCTCTTCACGGTACGAAGAGACACATCTTTCCTATATCAAACTGGGATCTTCATGGCATCTATGGGACTGACTCATCCAACACATCAGAAATAGAAACCGTAACTGCAACAAAGTGGTGGATAGATGGGAGGAGATGACAGGTGAGGAGACAGATGTCCTCTTGGATAACCTGGAAAACAAGGGGCTGATGATGAATGACTGGTGGCATCTCTGGACCTTTACGAAAACCATAAGATCTGCCCAAAAATCTCAGCTCTGACATGAGCCACTGTTCTCAGCGCCCAATTCTGCCACCTCTGGAGCCATGTTTGAATAACTACTCTTAGCTTTTCCCCTGCAACCCACTCTCCGCCATCATCAGGACCCATACCCAGACCGAAGGTGACATATGTGTGGCCCAGCTGCGTGTGGCACACATGTCTCCTGGAAAATGCACAGGAAAGGTAATTGTGAAGCCTGATATTCATTCACATCACACATTTCCCAACACTGCCACCAGAGGGCAACTTAGATTATTTAAGTAGTGTGACGTAGCAGTCAGTCGTTCAGTCAGAGTTCAGTCAAGCCTAGGGAGGCTCAGGAGTGAGTCATCCCATCCATCTTGAGAGAGATTAGTTTCCTGTCTCAGGACAGAGCAGTCTAGTCTTGGAGGGAGAGGAGATAAGACTGAGATCTGAAGGAGCTCCTGTAGCTCACCTCATACAGAAGTGGAGGCTAGTACGAGTGGACAAGTGAAGCACTCTAGCCTAGTCAGAGCTGCAACTGAAGCAAGTGAAACAGTTACCTCAGAATAAGCTGTCTGTGTTCTCTAGAAAGTGGGAAGTGACTCTCGGAGCTACAGCGTATATACAGTCTGACGGAACGTCCTGTGAGCTGCTCTGGACAGGGTCTGGAAGGAAAGAAGGAAAGGAACCACTGCAGTTATAACAACGAGGCAACTGAGAACAGGTGAGTGAGCTCTGGAAGGAAAGCTTACGACTACAACCACTGCTACCTGTGCTTATGTTAAGGGCAAGAGCAGGGCGACAGGTGAGTGGTAAAAGAAGGACAAGTGACTTAGGTGACAGATCACCTTCACTAAATTGACCGGACACCGGGTCCGAAGCATTGCTAGTACTTCATGGCTAGTGATAGAAATCCGGAGGCCTTGCTGGACTTCAAGTCGCAGAAGGTAGCCCTAAGTGCCGATACGTAACTTGAGTCAGGGAGAACAGGAACTTTTAGCGGGACGCTGCAAAAGTAAGGACTTAGTTCTTTCCAACATCTGATAATCAGAGACAGAGAAGGCTCTACCACAATGTCGACCGGGCGTAGCTGTTGCATTAAGAGTTAAACTTGACTTCATGCAAGTTAGGACTCACATACACATTAAGGAGAAAGGAGGCCTTAACCTGCTCAGCAATTCCCTGAATGTGCATTCTCCAACCTGACCAGCTTCCCGGGACATACCTGCAACATCTACAAGTAAAGGTATGGAAAGAGACTGCATTGTGTGTGACTGACTTCCTATCTGCACCCTGCATCACCACCATAGACTTTGAGGGACCAGTCCCACCTGTGGGGGACTTAACATCTAGCTGCCATAACATCCCCTCAGAGATCTACAGCAGCGCTGGTCAATCAGATCAGAAACCACAGGTGGCGTCACAAACTATCTTTATAATCCCCTGTAAATATTCCCCCATTGTATGACCGCCCAGGGCCACGGACCGAGTCCTGCTGCCAGTGACATCCTCATAGACTTCCATGGGCTCGGTGCCGAGTACCCCATAGCCCTGGTACCACCAGGTTGTGCGAGTCACATACATGATCGGAGATGGCTCTGGTTAAAGTTTGATGACATGTCTTCAGTGTGGAAACTTTCATCATCAGTTCAGTTTTTAGCCTATCAGTAAGGTGGAGACTTGAGGCAGCAGAATCACATATTTTGCATACTCAGAATTTTAGATTTTGACAGAAACAGCTGGACTTGGGGCCCTCAAGGCTTTAACCCTCCCCAGAGATGTCCCCATCCCCCACCATAGTGATCTTTGTAAGAACTCTCACCAGCAGAACTGTTGTAAATCACAGAGTATATGTGACATTCATATGATGGACATGGTATTGATGATATCTCTGGGTATCACAAACAGGTGAGGTGGGAACCCCCACAGTGTCTGACCCAGAACATGAGAAGGTCAGTGACATTGCTGGGCAGCAGTGATTTGGTGGAGGATGGCAACGATTACAAATCTAATGAGTCAGAGACAGAGAGAAAACACAATCCACAATAACGCCCCCCACAGGCGTGAACAGCTTCATCTGCACCGGTGACAGCCTACAGAGAGCAGCACAATCCGCCCTCCCATCCTGAAGGTTGAGAATATAGAAACCCCAACGTGATAATTGAGATGGAATATTTCAAGAGAAAACCAGAGTCTGTGTCCAAAAACGAACCACTATTACGCTAATTCGACACGGGGTATGGGGCAAGGGTCCATGCCTTAATATCTAGATGTATTTCATCCATGTTCAGTCTCTGTGTCTACCTCATCTCCGCAGGACTCAAACCCTGGACTTGTTATGTAGGGAGAAAGACTAAGAGTGAGCCACTGGCTGCCCTGTCGTCCATGAAAGGATCTTCTCTGCCTGATAATCATAATAGTATTCATATAATCACGACACCAGCATTAGATCAATAACATTAAAAATAAAAAATAAAAAAAAATCAGACCTCCAGCCTTCTTCTCATCTAAGGTAGCAACACATACCGTCCAGGTGTCACCAAACTCTACATGGGAACATGGTGTTCAGAAAACGAATACTCGTAACTTGCCCCAGTACCGTCCATGCCAAGTCTGACACACAACTTATGCTGTCCTCGTGGTCATTTTCTCCCTCTCCATAGACCCCTGAGACTCAGATCACAGAAGCCACGTTGGATCCTTTCCACCAGTCTCTCTGCAGTCATAGCTCTCAGGAGACTCCGCTCTACAGACAACCATACATATCAGATGAAAAGTATGTAACAAACGACTAATGCTGGAGCAGTGCATGGGGCCTGGCGAGCTTTGTCCAATGTGCTCCTGGAAGTGACGCCAAATAAAACAAAGGGCCATTCCATCCAATGAGATTACAAAGAAATGGTCGCGGCCACTGCCAGTTTACAACACACATTCAATCAGAGCTTTGCAAGTATGGTTATATTTCAACCAAGAAAAACAGATTTATTTCATACTTTAATTAAGGACAGAGGTTTCTGGAGGGGAGAGAGAAGTCTGGTGGGATCAAATATGTCTTGGAGTGACAGAAGGAGTCTGGAGAAAGCCACATAAATGTCAATGAGAGATCTGGATGGGGAGCTTAGGAAAGAGGAATCTGTAAAGTACAGAAGTATGGAAGGGCAGAGTAGTCTAGAGAGGATAGAAGACTGTAGAGGAGAAATGAGTCTGTAGAGAACAGGATTATGGAAGGGCAGAGTAGTCTAGAGAGGATGGAAGACTGTAGAGGAGAAATGAGTCTGTAGAGAACAGGATTATGGAAGGGCGTAGGAGTCTAGAGAGGATGGAGGACTCTGTAGAGGAGAGAGGACTCTGCTGGAGACAGGAGTATGGCAGGGCAGAGGAATCTAGAGGGGACGAGGGGACTGAGGCTCTAGAGAAGAGAGGACTCTGCTGGAGACAGGAGTATGGCAGGGCAGAGGAATCAAGAGGGGACTGAGGCTCTAGAGAAGAGAGGACTCTGCTGGAGACAGGAGTATGGCAGGGCAGAGGAATCTAGAGGGGACAGAGACTCTAGAGAAGAGAGGACTCTGCTGGAGACAGGAGTATGGCAGGGCATAGGAATCCAGAGAGGACTGAGGCTCTAGAGAAGAGAGGACTCTGCTGGAGACAGGAGTATGGCAGGGCAGAGGAATCTAGAGGGGACTGAGGCACTAGAGAAGATAGGACTCCGCTGGAGACAGGAGTATGGCAGGGCAGAGAAATCTAGAGGGGACAGAGACTCTAGAGAAGAGAGGACTCTGCTGGAGACAGGAGTATGGCAGGGCAGAGGAATCTAGAGGGGACTGAGGCTCTAGAGAAGAGAGGACTCTGCTGGAGACAGGAGTATGGCTGTAATACTATGGTAGGAACTCGAGGATTCTGATAGCGTGGGGCAATGAACAATCAGAGACGGGTTTCTTTGAATGCAAATAATGTATTTGTGAAACAGCAAAACACCCAAAAACAATATTCAAACAACCCGTAGTGACATACAATGAGTCCATATATATATATACACAAGTCCAGTTATATGAATCCGGATATATAAGTCCTTGAACCTCTATAGCGAGGGTGGTAAAGTTCTTACGACGGAGTCCTCACACAAATGTGACCACAAGGTAAGTCTGATGCACAGGTAACGTGGCTGGATTTACACACTGCTGGTGTGTGAAGAGTCAGATCCAGGTATGCAGAAAACACAGGGAGGTCCAGGAACAAGTTAATCTCAGTTGTGGCTTAATTCAGTGAAGTCCAACAACAAGTTCATATGTCAGTAAGGTTCCAGTAACAGTTCCAACAGCTCTCACCAGAGGTAATGCACAAAGGGTTAAACAGCAACAGTTCAGAAACACAGTTCTTATCAGATGGAGTGAACCAAGGGTTAAATTCCCAAGTCAACAGTTTAGTGATAACACAGTATGTGCAACTTAGTATGCAGAGAATGTCCAGAGCCATGGGTAGAAACTGCTGTGGCTGAGAAACACCTGAAGATAAGGCTATGCACTTTCCTGGTAAATACACAAAAGATCTGTGAGGAACAAAGCAGCTGGGTTGCAGGGAAACGGAAGCAGAATATTCCAGCAGTGAAGCCAACACCTGAGCCAGGTTTTAAACAAACGAACAGGAAGTAGGGCACACAAAACAGCAAACTCCATTTTAACAAAGGGCAAAATCATTGACAAAGTTACCTAGAAAACCCGGAATACTGACAATGGCAGGGCAGAGAAATCTAGAGGGGACAGAGACTCTAGAGAAGAGAGGACTCTTCTGGAGACAGTAGTATGGCAGGGCAGAAGAATCTAGAGGGGACTGAGGACTCTAGAGGAGAGAGAAGTCTGCAGAACCAATCAATGGAAGGGAGGACGAGTCTAGAGAGGATGAAGGACACTGTAGAAGATAGAGGAGTTCTTGGGACAGGAGTATGGAAGGATAGAGGAGTCTGAGGGGACTGAAAACTCTAGAAGAGGGAGCAGTCTGCAGAGAACTGGAGTATGGAAGGGCATAGGAGTCTAGAGAGGATGGAGGACTGTAGAGGAGAAAGGAGTCTGCAGATGTAAGGAGGTGAAGGGGTATTCCTGTTTCGCCCCACCCCTTAAGTGTACTTAATGTTTTATCATGTAAATAGTCATTGTATAGTTATAAACATTTGGTGGTATTGCTACATAATATTATGTATTACTGCTAATAGTTATGGTTACATTCATGATGTGTTACCATTGGGTATATATACAAGAGTTAGGACTGTCCCACAAGGGTTGCCTTGACGTGGCTGGATGGCTTGTACATTCTTTTGATCAAAATTATGTTTACTAAATACCCTTATAATTATTACTACCTTCATGCATTTTTTGCAAAAAAAAAATTATTTATTTATTTTATTTTAGGATATTTGTCTTTCGTGTCTGGTTTTCTCTGTGTAATGGTCATGTGTTAATATGCATTTACATTTGCATACACATTAACTTACTTTTTCAGCTCAGATCTAGTTTCTCATTGTGTATACTGTATATGTTTTGTATTCCTCTGTATAACATTGTATTATGTAATGTTCCTGACATATGTATAGCTTGGGGAAAGGTAAGTGCGTCCTTTTGGGACATTAGAGGAGGGCACTTTAGCATATAGTTTCTATATCTGGGTAAGTGTAGTTCTGTTGTGGGCTACTCGGTGGGGGCATACTAGTGGGCATTGTTAAGTACAGTTGCTAGGTAGTTACACATAGGGTTAAGTGTAGGATTGGCCGCTGGGTTATAGTGAGAGGTTCCTAGGAAGTTAGTTCAGACAGGGCCAGCGTGCCTAAGTGTTCACAAGGGCTTAGGCCTGGACAACCGGCAGCCACGTAACGTTTAAGTACCGCAACACACGTTCCCCACGACTGCTGCATAGCTTCGCAGTGGGCCCTTGTAGAGGAAAGATGCGGCGTCTTGCCGCCTGGGCCAATGCTTTTAGGGCAGAAGTTGGCTGGACCAAGGAGCTGAGGGGAGCTGGAGCTTCGACGAGTTCGGTACGGACAGGCTGGATGCTTCACGGGGGCCACCAAACGTAGTGATTGATGAATTCAATTCTGAGGTGAAGCAGGCTGAAGGAAATATCATTATGGTGAGATCAGGCCTGGAAGGAACTGGGGAGCAGACTAGGACGGTCCGGTCCGGGCGTGTACTACACAGAAGTGACAGCAAAGCAGGGAGAGATAAGGAAACAAATGAAACATCTGATGTGCCAACTGTGGATGTAACGTGTGAAGAATTAAGTAAAGAATGTGTTCAAGTTATTCTTGACTGTGTTTCCATTACTGGCGGTCTCAAGGAAGAGGGACCATCAGTGCCTGGGAGGCAGGGCCGGCGTCAGCACCCGGCGTACCCGGGCAAGTGCCGGGGCCCTGAGCAGGCGGGGGGGCCCACTCGCCGTCGGGCACCCCAGTGCCCGTTAGCGGATGAGAGCGGTACCAGCGCCGCCACTGGGCCCCGCCTGCTTGCTCTGAGCCCCGGCAGCAGCCGGCACAATACTTACCTCTCCCCGTGCCTCCTCAGCTCCGGGCTCCAGGAGCTTCCTCTCACAGCAGCGCCGCTGGATGACGTCATCATTCAGCGGCCGGCTGTGGCAGAGAGTAAGCGCGGGCGCCGGACAGGTGAGATGTGAGGTGTGTGTGTCTGTGTGTATCAGTGTGTGTGTGTGTCTGTGTCTGCCTGCGTGTGTGTATGTAGTCCGGTGCTTTGTGTGTGTGTATGTGAGCGAGTGCTGCGGTGCTGTCTGTCTGTGGTGCTGTATGTGTGATGGTGGTGGGGGGAGGCAGTGATGGTCGTGAGGAGGCAATGATGATGATGGGGAGGCAATGATCATAGAATCATAGAATGGTAGAGTTGGAAGGGACCTCCTGGGCCTTCTGGTCCAACCCCCTGCTCAAAGCAGGATTCTCTAAATCATCCCAGACAGATGTCTATCCAGCCTCTGTTTGAAGGCTTCCATTGAAGGAGAACTCACCACCTCTTGTGGCAGCCTGTTCCACTCATTGATCACCCTAACTGTCAAAAAGTTTTTTCTAATATCTAATCTGTGTCTCCTCCCATTCAGTTTCATCCCATTGCTTCTAGTCTTTCCTTGTGTAAATGAGAATAAAGATGATCCTTCTACAATGTGACAGCCCTTGAGATATTTGTAGACAGCTATTAAGTCTCCTCTCAGTCTTCTTTTTTGCAAGCTAAACATTCCCAAATCCTGCAACCGTTCCTCATAGGACATGGTTTGCAGACCGGTCACCATTCTGGTGGCTCTTCTCTGAACTTGCTCCAGTTTGTTGATGTCTTTTTTAAAATGTGGTGCCCAAACTGGACACAGTATTCCAGATGAGGTCTGACCAAAGAGGAGTAGAGGGCAATAATGACCTCACGTGATCTAGACTGTATGCTTCTGTTGATACATCTTAGAATTGCATTTGCCTTTTTTGCTGCTGCATCACACTGTTGACTCATGTTAAGGCTGTGATCAATTAGTATACCCAAGTCTTTTTCACATGTGCTGTTACTTAGCCCTATTCCTCCCATTTTGTATATGCTTTTTTCATTTTTATTGCCCAGATGTAGTACTTTGCATTTTTCCCTGTTAAAATCCATTCTGTTAGTTGCTGCCCACTGCTCCAGTTTATGTATATCTTTTTGAATCCTCTCTCTCTCTTCTCTAGTATTAGCTACCCCTCCTTGCTTTGTGTCATCAGCAAATTTGATCAGTTTACCCTCAATTCCTTCATCTAAATCATTGATAAAGATGTTGAACAATACAGGGCCCAAAACAGAGCCTTGTGGTACCCCACTTGAGACATTCTTCCAACTGGATGTGCAGCCATTTACAACCACTCTTTGGGTCCGATCACTAAGCCAGTTATGAATCCACCTAACAGTTGCCTTGTCCATTCCATACTTAGTCATTTTTTCAATAAGGATTGTGTGAGATACTTTGTCAAATGCTTTGCTGAAGTCAAGATATACTATATCCACAGCATTTCCCTGATCCACCCAGTCAGTGATTCTGTCATAGAAGGAAATTAAGTTAGTCTGACATGACTTATTAGTTACAAACCCATGCTGACTCTGTTTAATCACTTCATTCTTATCCAGGTACTTGCATACATGTTCTTTAATAATTTGTTCAAAGATCTTTCCTGGTATAGAAGTCAGACTCACCGGCCTGTAGTTCCCTGGGTCCACCTTCTTCCCCTTTTTGAAGATAGGAACAACATTTGCTCTTCTCCAGTCTTCTGGGACTTCTCCTGTTCTCCAAGAATTTTCAAAGATTATGGACAGTGGTTCAAGAATTTCTTCTGCTATCTCCTTCAGTACCCTGGGGTGTAATTCATCTGGACCTGGAGACTTGAATTCATTTATGTTAGCTAAGTGTTTCCTCACTGTCTTTCTGTTTATAGATATCCTGGATTCTTCTATTCCTTTAATAGGACAGTGAAGATCAGTTGATGTTACATTTCCTTTCTGAGAGAAAACAGATGCAAAATAGGAATTTAAAAGTTCAGCCTTCTCAACATCCTGACTTACCATTTCATCATTTTCATCCTGTAAAAATCCTATAGCATCTTTGACTTTTCTTTTACTTTTGACGTATCCCCAAAATCCTTTTTTGTTGCTTTTGACGTCACTTGCAAGCCTTAATTCATTGTCAGCTTTAGATAATCTGATTTGTGCCCTGCAGGTTCTGCAGACGGCATTATATACTTCTTTAGATATGCCTCCCCCTTTCCATTTGATAAACATTTCTTTCTTCCTTTTTAGCATGTGTTTAAGTTCTATGTTCATCCATCCTGGTTTCCTTAAATGCTTCCCATTCTTCCCTCTTTTCGGAATTGTTAACGATTGTGCTTTGAGAATCTCATTTTTCAAGATTTTCCATCCTTCCTGGACATTTTTGTCCTTAAGGATATCCAGCCATTGGATCCCTCCAATTCTCTTTCTGAGTCCCTTAAAATCTGCCTTTCTGAAATCTAACCTTGATGTCTGAGTCTTCACAGGTCTTCCTCCTCTTGTTATCCAAAATTCTAAAATAGCATGGTCACTACCTCCTAGAGTCCCAGCCACTCTTACCTCCTCCACCATTTCCTCCCTGTTTATGAGGATTAGATCCAAGGTAGCAGATCCCCTTGTTTTCTCCATTACCTTTTGGAAGATAAAGTTGTCAGCAAGAGAGGATAAGAATTTCCTGGACCTGTTAGTTTTGCCTGAGAGAGATTCCCAACAAATGTCTGGATAGTTGAAATCTCCCATGACCACTATGTCATATTTTTTGGAGAACTTGGCCATTTGATGCATAAAGAGTTCATCCATATCTTCAGCTTGCACAGGCGGCCTGTAGTAAATGCCTACAATGGTGTCCTTTCCATTGTTCTGTCCTTGTATTCTTACCCAAACAGTTTCCACAGAACTCCCAGTCTCTGAAGCGTCAATCTCTGTGCAGATATACGCTTTTCTAACATACAATGCAACACCTCCTCCTCGTTTATCAAGTCTGTTTCTTGCAAATAAGTTGTATCCTTCTAGCCTTGTATTCCAATCATGTGTATCGTCCCACCAAGTCTCAGTGATTCCAATGACATCATATTTCTTCTCCTGCGTTAGTAGTTCCAATTCTCCTTGTTTGTTGCCCATGCTTTGTGCATTCGTATAGAAACACTTTAGTTTGTGATTGGTTTCTCTTCCTTCAATATTTTTATTATGTAAATTTTTTTGTCTTTGTTCTTCCCCTTCACTTCTAATAGCAGAAATCTCAATAGTATTTGTCAAGTGTATGGCTTTTGCTGGCGTTTTGCTTCCCTTCCCACATTGTTCTAGTTTAAAGCTCTCCTGATGAGTGTAGCAAGGCGACTTCCAAATACATGTTTTCCAGTCTTCGTAAGGTGCACCCCATCTCTAGCAAGTAGTCCATCGTATAGGTAATTCACTCCGTGATCCAGAAATCCAAATCCTTGCTGACGGCACCATCGACGTAGCCAGTTGTTCACCTGCAGAATCTTATTCCACCTTCTTGTTCCATGGCCATCCACTGGGAGGATGGAAGAGAAGACCACCTGCGCTCCCAGTTGATGATGATGATGATGGGGAGGCAATGATGATAATGATGGGGGGGCAATGATGATGATGATGGGGAGGCAATGATGATGATAATGGGGAGGCAATGATGATGATAATGGGGAGGCAATGATGATAATGGGGAGGCAATGATGATGATAATGGGGAGTCAATGATGAATGATGGGGAGGCAATGATGATAATGGGGAGGCAATGATGAATGATGGGGAGGCAATGATGATGATAATGGGGAGGCAATGATGATGATAATGGGGAGGCAATGATGATGATGATGGGGAGGCAATGATGATAATGGGGAGGCAATGATGATGATGGGGAGAAAATGATGATGATGATGGGGAGGCAATGATGATGATAATGGGGAGTCTTTCCACAGTGCCCTTTCCTGAGCCGTAACAGTGCAGAATGCAGCGCAGTGCATATGAGAGCTCCATATTTTGTATGGAGCATTATATGGGGACCAGTATCCTGTATGGAGCATTATATGGGGTCCAATATTCTTTATGGAGCATTATATTTGGCCCATAATACTGTATGGAGGACTATATGGTGCCCATAATATTGTATGGAGGACTGTACTGTCCGGTCTGTACTGTGCGCTGTGAGGTTTTGGCGATTTTTGAGCTATTGTAGAATTTACAATAGATATCACTCATGTAATGGAAGAAGTGAAGTATTTGGCATTGTACTGTACCTATATTTCTCTGCAGTATCTGTGCATCATGAATCGTGGTCTGTGTTAAAGGGGCCCACTGAGACTCTTTCGCTCGGGGGACATAAAAACATGGAGCCGGCCCTGCTGGGAGGTTCTCAGGAGGAGTGGAATCTGGAGGTGCAGGTACGCCAGAGTGAAGAACACCGTTTCATGAAGGGGAAGGGCTGGACATGGATGTTACAGTAATCCAGGTCATGACTACAGTCCGGGCCAGCCCTTACACAGAGAACAGGAGTATGGAAGGGCATCGGAGTCTAGAGAAGATAAAGGACTCTGTAGAAGAGAGCGGAGTCAAGAGCGGATAAATGTGTATGGAGACAGCAGACAAAGGGGTCAGAAGTTATTGAATGATCTGGAGAAAAAAAGAGAAGTCTGGATGAAGACCAAGAAGTCTAGAAGCCGCCTGTTTCTTTCATTACTGAAACATATGGCAGAGTGATAGGCGCCCAGCACCTAAAGTTGGATTCACCATAGGGGACTACTCTCTGTGAAGATGCCTGTCATCTTGCTTGATCTCTGATGCTAAATGTCCACTTATTAACCCCCCCCCGTCTTATGTTACATGGATGGGGTGAGCACGGCTGTAACCTGTTCCTTATCTGTGAGGCTGTGGGGCATGTGAATCTTGTGTTGTGACCTGCATGGCCGTGCAGGCTCCTGAGTACTCAGACATGACGCCATTCCCATCTCATGACCAACACATGGTCTGCTCGTCGGTCTTCACATTGTGTTCATGGAGGTTTCCTCCTCTATCTCTTCCAGGAATCGAAGTGGTCATATGACAAATGCATCTTGTCTGATAATAATCCTTATTTACAGTCGTGGCTGAAAGTGTTGGCACCCTTGATGTTGTAACAGAAAATGAAGTATTTCCCTAGAAAATTACTGCAATTCCCCATGTTTTGTTACACTCAGTTTGATCTCTTCTGTGTGTTGGAACAACACAAAAAACAGAGAAAAAAAAGGAAAATTGGACATAAATTCACACAAAACCCCAAAAATGGTTCGGACACAATTGTTGGCGCCCTCCTTAATATTTGGTCACGCCCTTTTGAATAAATAACTGCAATTAATCGCATCCTATAACCATCTACAAGCTCCTTACACCTCAGCTGGAATTTTGGACGACTCTTCTTACAACATGCTCCAGGTCTCTCATAGGTAAACGCGCCTTCTTCCAACAGCGATTGTAAGATCTCTCCACAGTTGATCAATGGGATTTAGATCCGGACTCATTAGTTCACTTGAGAACTCTCTAGACCTTTGCTTTCATCCATTTCTGGAGGCTTCTTGAGGTATTTTTGTGGTCATTGTCCTCCTGGAAGACCCATGACCTAGGACGTAAACCCAGCTCTCTGACACTGGACACTACATTGCTACCCAATATCCTTGGGGATCTTCAGATTTTATGATGCCTTGCACACGGTCAAGGCCCCCAGTGCCAGAGGCAGCAACACAACCCCAAAACGTGCTGTGATGCTTGTCTAAACATGTCTAAAACTGTGGGTATTGGGAATTAGTCAGATTGTCTGGAGTACTACATTCTAGAGAATGGGAGCAGCATGAGAGAAGTACAGGAGTGGGACTATAGAGATTAGTCAAATCAATAATGAAGGGATCTCTAGTGGACCAGTGTTATATTGGGGGTGTAGCCAGCTGTGTGACCAGCAACAGTGACCCGACTGTTGTGATGGGGCTGACGAGAGAAACCACCAAGAGCGGACAACATCATGTCTAGTTGACGATGATACGTTTCAGGTCACTTGACTGTCACGTTATGGAGATCGGCCACAGCTATCTCTCGGGCCCTGTCCTGGTGCTAAGGTTTTTGGAGTTCACCATTCTCATCACATCATTCATTACGTCCCCACTCTTGTGGCTCCCATATCTTCTGACCGTCCAGTTCTTCAGTTTTGTCTCCAGCTGCCTGTTTACTCCGGAGGTCAAGGTCCATAGAGGCTGCATGGCCTTCAAACCTTCAGTCTTGGATTGATTTTGTCCTCCCTGATCAGAAATAGTGTCTAGCCTCAATGGCACGTTGTCTCCTGCACATTATGTCCTGTTACATAATCTAGAGTATTACACACGTTGTACCCACGCTCCTTTATTTTGTGCCCTTCCCCCAGTCCTGCTTCCATGTCTGGACCACATGAGGTCCTGTCTGATATAAGGCTTGTGTGTATTGTGTCAGGCGGGGGTGACTCCTGGTAGGGATGTGGTTAATGGGCTGCAGTCCACAGACATGACCTCACCCGCCAGCCCAATAAGGAGGCTTTTACACCCCCGGCTCCCCAGGGACCAGGCTAATATTAGGATACTGGGTAAACAGAAAAGAGGGAAAAGGCTTTACACTCCACGAACACATCATATTTTCCACGGAGCGGGATTGACTGTTCCAGTGCTGGAGAGGCTGCTGCATCCAGTCCTGCAGAACCAGCATGGGTTGGTGCAGGCAGGCCCAGGACAGAGCCCGAGACTCTGCTGAATGACCCTCACCGCAGACCTCTGCTCTGACGCCATACTGAGAAGAGGCTCATTGATAAAATGCGCTCATGTGAAGGCTCATTCATGCCCAGGGTCATCCTCAGTAATAATGTCCTCTATTCTGGGCCCATTCCTATAATGTCTCCCGTCCTGGACCCCATCCCGGGCAAGTTCCTGCTATATTTTCTCCCATCCTGAGCCCCTTCTAATATTAATGTCCCCATTTTGGGGCTTTTCCAATAGTCATGTCCCCGTCACGGGCCATTTCCAGTAATGTATCCCACCCTAGGTTCATTCCAAAAATAATGTCCCCTATCCTGGGTCTCGTCCTGTAATATTGTCCTCCTCCCTGACTCCTTCCTGGTACCTGGTATAATGTCCCCATCCTCGGTCCCATCCTGACATAATATCCTCTGTCCTAAAATAAACGATTCTTCTTACATTACTCCGCTCCCACTACGTGCGGCATCCTCAGTGCTGACAACTAACTTCAGTGTGCCCGCCATGGGTGGTGCATGACGTCAGTGCCACAAGTGTGCTGGGCACACCAAACAACTGCTACTGGCCTCTGATTGGACGGCAGTATGCATTGCAGTGCAGGGACCTGCCGGGTTTCAGATGAAACACATAGCACAAATAGGTGCTGGCATTGCCGGGCCACCCTCTTGCATTTGCCCGGTCGTGTTTGCACCATCTGCGACCAGGCTCATTTTACCCCTGTCACCAGACGACTGTACCATACCGTAGTGTTAGTGTACTACCCTGTACTGCACCATACGTACTGTACGCACCATACCGTACTGTACTACCCTGTACTGCACCATACTGTACTGTACTGCTCCATACCGTACTGTTCTACCCTGTACTGTACCGTACTGTACTACCCTGTACTGCACCATACCGTACTGTACTGCTCCATACCGTACTGTTCTACCCTGTACTGCACCGTACCGTACTGTACTACCCTGTACTGCTCCATACCGTACTGTACTGCACCATACTGTACTGTTCTACCCTGTACTGCACCATACCGTACTGTACTGCCCTGTACTGCACCATACCGTAGTGTTAGTGTACTACCCTGTACTGCACCATACCGTACTGTACTGCTCCATACCGTACTGTTCTACCCTGTACTGCACCATACCGTACTGTTCTACCCTGTACTGCACCATACTGTACTGTACTGCTCCATACCGTACTTTACTGCACCATACCGTACTTTACTGCACCATACCGTACTGTTCTACCCTGTACTGCACCATACTGTACTGTACTGCTTCATACTGTACTTTACTGCACCATACCGTACTTTACTGCACCATACCGTACTGTTCTACCCTGTACTGCACCATACTATACTGTACTACCCTGTACTGCACCATACTGTACTGTACTACCCTGTACTGCACCATACCGTACTGTACTGCACCATACCATACTGTACTACCCCATACCGTACTGTACTACCCTGTTACTGCACCATACTATACTGTACTACCCTGTACTGCACCATACTGTACTGTACTACCCTGTACTGCACCATACCGTACTGTACTGCACCATACCGTACTATACTACCCTGCAATGCACCATACTATATGATTCTATAGTTACTGCACCACACAGAACTGCACCATACTGCATCAGACCACTCTCAGTCATACTGCATTGGACCATAATGTACTGCCCCACACCTCACTATACTGCATCACTCGATACCATACTGTTCTGCACCACACCCCACACTCTACTGCACCATACTGCATCAGACACTCCATGTTACAGAACCCCCCAGCACCCCGAATATGATAGGTGCAATGTGAGATGCATGTCCTTAATGCATCAGCCGACCGGCTGCGACCCCTGGGCAGAGGTAAACGAGATATCCCACTTCTGACCTCCCCCACATTTGTAAATCCCACGGTAAATGATCTGATCGGGGGGGATGGGGGGGGGGGAGGGGGGGGGGAGGGGGAGTTTGTAATGTACGTCTGGCGTCTTAATTGGAGCCTGTTATCTACTGGCCGCCACATATTGATTGTCCTGTCCTCTGTGTGTATATATATTCTGAGACCTGTGAGTAAAAGGTTGTCACACTGGAAATACGTGGAGAAGAAGTGATCTTTTATATGTTCCCATGTAACAAAGCCTTTCGAGCCAGCGTCCTTCATTTAGAAGTCTGGAAAAGCAGAGTGGACCTCCTGAAACACGGGGTGGTAATGTAAGAGGTACAGTAGACCCCGTTACACTGGTGGCAGACAGCGGGATATGATACCCCGTCTATAGGAGTAAAGGACTGAATGGAAAACAACTACCAGAAGTTAAAGAGGAATACATTAAAAGACCTGGTGGAAGCTCGAGGGTTAATCGCCAGCAACAAAACAAAAGCGGATTTGATAGCAGCCATCATGGAACATGACAGCGCAGCGCCCCCCAATGTGAACATGGAAGAGACTGAATTCCAGAGGGAGGTAAAGAGCAGACTGGCGTTCTATGGCCCAAACCTGCAGAAGAGATCGAACGAGAGGTGATGGCTGATGTGCGTACTGATCTGAAGGAAAAGATGGCAGAGCGGACCAGGATAGAGCTAGCCAAGATGGAGATGGCAGAGCGGACCAGGATAGAGCCAGCCAAGATGGAGATGGCAGAGCGGACCAAAGTAGAGCTAGCCAAGATAGAGCTAGCCAAGATGAAGATGGCAGAGCGGAGAGAGGAGAGTCAGCGAGCAGGGGGAGCTCTGGCCTCCACCCAGGTATCGTCAGCAGTAAGCCACAAAAAATCCAGTATAATACCTTCTGACAGTTGGGGGAGGCAGAGGAAGACATTGATGGCTTTCTGCAGGACTTTGCCCTACATCAAGTGAAGCCGGAGGATTGTGTTCAGGTTCTGGCCAGCAAGCTGACAGGCCAGGCAGCGGACGCCTATCGCACGGTACCTGATGAGAACTGTATGGACTAGGAGCGGGTCAAAGAAGTGATCTTGGCCCGGTATGCGCTGACCCCAGAGGCATACCGCCAAAAGTTCCACGGACTTTTAAAACAGGTAACAGATACCCACGCTGAATGGGCCTGTAAACTACGACGGTCACTGCTACAGTGGGTACAAGGGAGCCAAGCAACTGCTAAGGAGGACGTTCTCCAGCTCTTCTTGTTAGAACGATTCTTTAGTGGACTAACCCCGAGACACAATAATGGCTTCGGGACAGACGGCCAACGACTCTTGAGGAGGCCGCTCGTCTGGCCGATGAACATCATGATGCTAGGAGGTCTCAGTTGTCAGGATCAAAGGCTGTCACTAGGGGCCTCCCATGGGTCTGGAGGCCCCTAAACCATAGAAGATTGTCGGGGGACCAGCTAAAACCCCGGCCTACCAGAGTCCCCCTGAGGTGCGATGCAACACCTGCCATCAGCTGGGCCACCTGCAAAGACAATGCCTAAACCGGACTCAGCGTACCTAGTGGCCAAAGGCGGAAACAGCTACCGTCAACCGGGCCGCTGTACACTGCTACCAAGGCGAAGCTGAACCGGCATTGGGGGCTTTGACTAATCCGGGGATGGAAGAGATGGAGGAAGTGCTGCATGAAGTAGACCACGTGCAGACAGCCTGGGCAGATAATCGACAACAGCATCGACAGGTGGTGTGGGTTAATGGGAAACGTATGCAGGGACTAAGAGATTCCGGAGCAACTTTGACCCTTGTGAAGCCTCATCTCGTCGGGGACCAAGAGAAGACGGACCGGACAGTGGCAGTCAGTGTAGCAAGGGGAGCCATACATCGACTGCCCACTGCCAGGATTCACCTGAACTGGGGAGTCGGGGATGGTCTTGTTGAGGTCGGCCTGATGGAGGATTTGCCTGCAGACGTCTTGCTGGGAAATGACTTGGGGCCCATGTTGTCTGCATTCTCGGTCACCCCTCTGGCTGAGACCTATCCTGTGACCACCCGGAGACAAGCTCGAGCTGCGGAGGCGGAATCACACTCAGAGGAGGCCCAGGACACCCCAGCCCTACACGTATTCCCATAGCCAGACACATTTCTTGGGCCACCCCAGCTGAGTTTAAAAGGGAAGTACTTGAGGATCCCTCATTACAGGGGTATCGTGGGAAGGCACAGGAGGGGAGAGGAGTACTGGAAGGGGAACAGTTTGTATGGCATCAGGGACTCCTCTACCGGGTTACAGAGCAGCGCCACACAGGGACGAGCCCCACTTATAAAACGACAGCTGGTAGTTCCCAAGAAGTATAGGCAGGAGCTACTGCGAATCTCTCATGACATACCCTTGGCCGGGCACCTTGGCGTCAGTCGCACCAGGCATCGTCTGACACAAAACTTCTTTTGGCCGGGGGTAGCCTATGATGTTCGTCAGTACTGCCAGACCTGTGACAGTTGCCAGCGCATTGGCAAGAGGGGAAATCGCTGCAAGGCCAAATTACACCCCCTCCCCATTGTGGAGGAGCCATTTAGCCGAGTAGCGGTCAATCTGATAGGGCCGTTAGCCAAACCCAGGCCGTCAGGGAAAAAGTATATATTGACAGTGGTAGATTATGCCACAGGGTATCCAGAGGCGGTTGCATTACCTAACATACTGGCAGAGACGGTGGCGGCTGCCCTGCTCCAGGTTTTTTCACGGGTTGGATTTCCCCGGGAGGTTATCTCGGACCAGGGTACCCAGTTTACAGCAGAGGCGACCAACCAACTGTGGAAGCTGTGCGGCGTAAAGTCCATTAGAAGCGCCCCGTACCACCCGCAAACAATGGGTTGTGTGAACGATTTAACGGAACATTAAAACAACTCATTGGGACTTTTACCAGGACCTACAGGGACTGGGAGAAATTCTTGCCACACCTCCTGTTTGCCTATAGGGAGGTGCCCCAAGAATCCACAGGGTTCTCCCCGTTCGAACTGTTATACGGAAGCGGGTAAGGGGACCCCTAGACTTAGTGCGAGAACACTGGGAAGGGAGGGAAACCATAGAAGGGATACCTATTGTGCCCTATATGCTGGAATTCAAGGACCGCCTACCAGAGCTGACTCAGGCTGTATGTGGGAACATGCAGGCGGCCCAACGGCGCCAGCGCATATGGTACGATCGGAGGGCCAGAGAACGCACCTTTGAGGAAGGACAGAAGGTCCTGGTGTTAGAACCAACCAGGCAGAGCAAGTTCAAAGCTGCATGGCAGGGGCCCAACCAGGTAGTGGGGAAAATAGCCGACACCACCTACAATGTCGCCGATTGTGACGACCCCAGGGTTATCCGCATGTTCCACGTCAATATGCTGAAGCCCTACCGGCAGCGCCCTGAAGAGGTAGTGGCCATCTGTGCACCCGAAGCAGAGGATTTAGCCGGACTCCCTTGCCTGATGTCTTAGGGGAGAGGACTCAGTCTAAAACATGGGACCAGGTACACTTGGGAGAAAACCTAGGGCCTCGGGAGAGACAGCAGGTGGAGGCGTTGTTGAGGCAGCGACAGAGGATGTTTTCAGAGAGACCGGAGTACATCCGCCTGGCACAACACAAGGTTGAGACCCAGGATCAAACCCCCCTGAGACAACCTACCTTCCGCGTCCCTGAGTCTGTACGAGAAGGGATGCGACAAGAGATACAAGAGATGTTGCGTTTAGGGGTCATTGAAGAGTCAGATAGTCCCTGGGCATCCCCCGTAGTGTTAGTGCCCAAGAAGGATGGGACTACCTGGTTTTGTGTAGACTATCGCAAGCTGAATGAGAAAACGGTGACGGATGCGTATCCCATGCCGCGTGTGGATGAGTTGTTAGACCGGCTGGCGGGGGCAAAGTATTTGACCACCATCGATATATGCTAAGGCTATTGGCAGATCCCCCTAAGTCCTGACGCTATTCCCAAGTCTGCATTTGTCACCCCGTTCGGCTTATTCCAGTTTCGAGTTATGCCATTCGGGATGAAGAATGCCCCTGCGACCTTCCAGAGGCTGGCTGACCGACTTCTGGATGGTCTCCAGGACTATGCTTGTGCCTAACTGGATGACATAGCCATCTACAGCGCGACATGGGATGAGCATCTAAATCACCTAGAGACAGTATTGGACAGGATCCACAAGGCCGGAATCACCCTGAACCCCAACAAGTGTCACGTGGGCAAAGCAGAGGTTCAGTATTTAAGACATTAGGTGAGAAGTGGGAAACAGCGACCAGAACCAGCCAAGATTGAGGCCGTAGCCAAATGGCCCACCCCACGCACTGAAACCCAGGTCATGGCGTTTCTAGGGACAGCAGGGTATTATAGGAAATTTGTCCCCAATTACAGCAGCGTAGCCAAGCCCCTCACTGATCTGACCCGTAAGAACCTCCCCCGCCAGGTAACCTGGACCCCCGAGTGTGAGGAAGCCTTCCGCCAGCTAAAGGACACCCTCACAAATACCCCGGTATTGGCCGCACCCGATCCAACTAAACGTTTCCTTGTTCACACAGACGCTTCTATGTTTGGATTGGGGGCAGTGCTGAGCCAAGTCGGGCCGGACGGCCAAGACCACCCAGTAGCTTACCTGAGTCGGAAACTATTGCCCCGCGAAGAAAGCTATGCGGCCATCGAGAAGGAGTGCCTGGAAGTAGTATGGGCACTCAAGAAGTTACAACCATATTTGTATGGACGACAGTTTTCCCTCCTAATGGACCATAATCCCCTAGTGTGGCTTAATCGGGTCTCTGGAGACAACGCCAGATTACTGCGATGGAGTTTAGCCCTACAACCTCTAGACTTCACCATCCACTACAGACCCGGCAACAAAACGGTAACGCCGATGGACTAAGTCGACAAACGGAACTTGTACCAACCCCATAAACTTCGGTCATCCCCAAGCCGATCCGTTAAAGATCAGACTGTGTATGCCGATAACGTCGCTCAAAAGGGGAGCCGTGTTATAGAACCCCTCAGCACCCTGAATATGATATGCATGTATGATAGGTGCAATGTGAGATGAATGTCCCTAATGCATCAGCCGACCGGCTGCGACCTCTGTGCAGAGGTAAACGAGATATCCCATTTCTGACCTCCCCCCACCTTTGTAAATCCCACGGTAAATGATCGGGGTCGCCGGCCACCTGCAGCTATTGTAATGTACGTCTGGCGTCTTAATTGGAGCCTGTTATCTACTGGCCACCACATATTGATTGTCCTGTCCTCTGTATGTGTATATATTCTGAGACCTGTGAGTAAAAGGTTGTCACACTGGAAATACGTGGAGAAGCAGTGATCTGTTATATGTTCCCATGTAACAAAGCCTTTCGAGCCAGCGTCCTTCATTCAGAAGTCAGGAAAAGCATAGTGGACCTCCTGAAACACGGGGTGGTAATGTAATGTATTACAGCACAGTAGACCCCGTTACACTCCCAATCATGCTGCATTAGACCATACTGTACTGCACCACACCATACTAAGCTACACCTCACTATACTGCACCACACCCCACTATACCTCACCACACTGTACTGCACCATACAGCATCAAACCACTCAATCATGCTGCATTGGACCATACTGCACCACACTCCACTATACAGCACCACACTGTACTGCACCCTACTATACCGCACCACGCTAAACTGCACCCTACCACCCTGTACTGCCCCACACCCCCCTGTACTTCAACATACTGTATCGCACCACCCCATACTGGACTACACCTCCCAATACTGAACAACTCTATACTATACTGTACTACATCACACCTCACAATGCTGTACTGCACATGTAACTATACCTCACCACTGTAGCGCCGCCGTCAGCGTCCCTGTCCTCTGCCAGGCAGGGACGCTGTTCCTCGGCGTCAGCATCCCCGTACTCTGCCAAGCAGGGACGTCGCTCCTCTTACCCACGCTCGGCGTCCTCCTCCCGCCCTGCTGGGGCTGCGTGCTCCTTCCCTGCCTCTGGACTTAGGGCGCGCGCCCGCGCGCTCCCCCGCTCTTAAAGGGGCCGCGCGCATCTTTCAAAAAGGTCCCCGGCCAATGCCGGTGGACTCCACCCTATATAAAGCACTCCCTCCTTAATGGAGGTGCCCGTGCAATGTTGTTGCACTGTTCACTACTCTGCTTCAGCCCTCAGGTTCCGTTGCCAGTTACCTGCCTGTTTCCTGCCAGTTTGCTGTCTGCTACCTGTCCGCTAGCCTACCTGGAGGCTTCATCGTCCGACAGTCTGCCCACCATCACCTGCCAGTCTGTCTATGGACCAGCCTGTCCGTTTATCTGCTGAGTTTCACCGGTTGCCAGTCTGCTAGCCTACCTGGAGGTTCAGCCGTCACGTGCAGTGATCTTCGGCTATTCCAGAGACTCTCGCCTGCTCACTTGGGGGCGCTCATCTGCCATCTGCCTGCTAGCCTACCTGGAGGTTCGGCCGTCACAGGCGGTGACCATCGGCTATTCCAGAGACTATCGCCTGCTCACTTGGGGGCGCTCATCTGTCTTCTGCCTGCTAGCCTACCAGGAGGCTCAACCATCTCAGGTCGTATATACCTGTCCATCCAGAGACTGCCCCAGTCACTTTCCGTGACTACCTGCCTGTCTATCCAGAGACTGCCCCGGTCACTTGCCGTGACTCCCTACCTGTCCATCCAGAGACTGCCCCGGTCACTTGCCGTGACTACCTGCCTGTCTATCCAGAGACTGCCCTGGTCACTTGCCGTGACTCCCTACCTGTCCATCCAGAGACTGCCCCGGTCACTTGCCGTGACTCCCTACCTGTCCATCCAGAGACTGCCCCGGTCACTTGCCGTGACTACCTGCCTGTCTATCCAGAGACTGCCCCGGTCACTTGCCGTGACTTCCTGTCCGTCTTCCCCGGGCGCCACCCGCTCCTTTACAAGGAACACCCCCTTGTATAATAGCTCAGAGGTTCCGCCTCCCAGACCCGTTACAGTTTGCTCGGGCCATGGAACCCGGTGGCACCCAAACTCCCTCGCTCTCTGACCTGTGTCATGAACTGTCTCGTCAGAGGTCTCAACAGGAGTCCATCCTGGGTCACCTGCGGAACGTTAATTCCCGCCTGGACACTCTGACTACTTCACCAGCAACCACCGCTGGCGCCATGACTCGCAATCCGGCAGTTCCACTGCTCACCAATTCCGTGGTTTCCGTTCCCGGACCTCGCCTTTCAGCTCCTCCTCGTTTTGGAGGCGACCCTGCTCTGGCTCGGGGTTTCATTAACCAGTGCACCCTGCACTTTGAACTCCTGTCCCACCAGTTTAACTCCGACCGGGCCAAAATTGCCTTCATCATGTCCCATCTCACCGGAGAGGCTCTGGCCTGGCTTAATCCTCTTTGGGAGAGAGAAGACCCCCTGGTGTCCGACCTGCCTGCCTTTCTCTCGGCCTTCCGGAAGGTATTCGACGAACCCGGACGGAAGACCTCCTCCGCATCATCTCTGCTACGTCTCCGTCAGGGAAGTCTCACCGTGGGTCAATATGCCATACAGTTCCGTACCCTTGCCTCGGAGCTGGCTTGGGATAATGACGCTCTGATATCTGTCTTCTGGGAGGGTCTGTCCGATCGTATTAAAGATGAACTTGCCGGTCGGGACATTCCTACCTCTCTCGATGACCTAATAACTCTTGCCAATCGAATTGATCGACGGTTCCAGGAGCGCGCCAAAGAGGTCACCCGTGAGAGAAGGCTTCCTCGTTTAGCTCCTACTTTTCAGAGATCCGTAACTCCTTCCGTTTCTCCCCAGGTACACACTCCTGAGCCTATGCAGGTCGACCAGACCAAGATGGTCAAAGCCCGTCAGGACTTACGCCGTGCCGAGGGGAGTTGCTTCTACTGTGGCAGTAAGGAGCACCTGATCCGTACCTGTCCAGAGAGGTCGGGAAACGCCTGTGTCTAGGTTCGCTCGGAGAGGTCAACCTAGACAAGAATAAATCCTCTCCATCTCTGCTGCTGTCAGTCTCAATTCTTCTCGGTGAGAATCGTTATTTCGAACTAGCCCAACTTGATTCTGGAGCAGCCGGGAATCTCGTTTCACAAGCTCTGGTAGAAAAATATCGCATTCCTACCAAACCTCTGGTTGTACCAGTATCTGTCGCTGCTGTGGATGGGGGTCTCCTACCACGTCCCATCCAACTTATCACCGAATCCATAACCCTGCAGGTGGGAATGCTGCATTCTGAGAGCATCTCGTTTCATGTTCTGCCAGGACTCTCTCACGCTTTCTTATTAGGCCTACCATGGCTCCAAAAGCATGCACCCGTGCTCGACTGGCAGACTGGAGAGATTCTTCGCTGGGGACAGGACTGTCATAAAACGTGTTTGGTTCCTGTTCATCCCGTCCGTCCTTCTCCTACACCAACTAATCTACCAGGGCTCCCAATTCCATATTGGTCATTCGCTGATGTCTTTAATAAAAAGGAAGCAGAGACATTACCCCCTCACAGACCTTATGATTGCCCGATCGACCTGCTACCCGGTACCACGCCTCCCCGTGGGCGTATTTACCCCTTGTCCGCTGCTGAGACCAGGTCGATGTCCGAATATATTGAGGAGAATTTGGCCAAGGGATTCATCCGGAAATCTACCTCCCCAGCGGGAGCAGGTTTCTTCTTCGTAAAAAAGAAAGACGGCTCTCTCCGTCCCTGTATTGACTACAGAGGTCTAAACCTGATCACGGTGAAGAATAAGTACCCTCTTCCGCTCATTCCTGAATTGTTTGATCGTCTGAGGGGGGCTAGAATCTTCACCAAACTGGATCTTCGTGGGGCTTATAACCTAGTCCGTATCCGTCGGGGAGATGAATGGAAGACGGCATTCAACACCCGGGACGGCCACTACGAGTATTTGGTGATGCCCTTTGGTCTCTGTAATGCTCCGGCAGTCTTTCAAGAGTTGGTCAATGACATCTTCCAGGACCTTCTCTACTCCTGCGTTGTGGTGTACCTAGACGACATCTTGGTCTTCTCTCCGGATCTCCAGTCTCACTGGAGGGACGTTCGTCAGGTTCTGCTCAGGCTCAGGCAGAATCACCTCTTCGCTAAATTTGAGAAGTGCCTCTTTGAGCAGACCTCGCTTCCATTTTTGGGCTACATCATTTCTCAGACAGGCCTACGAATGGATCCGGAGAAACTATCTGCCATCGAGAAATGGCCCCGACCGGAGGGATTGAAGGCCATTCAGCGGTTCCTGGGATTCGCCAATTATTACCGCCTCTTCATACCGCACTTCTCTTCCCGGACTGCTCCAATCTCCGCGCTCACCCGCAAGGACGCTAACCCCAAACAGTGGACGCCCGAAGCAGAAGAGGCCTTTCTGTCCTTAAAACAGGCCTTCTCTTCCGCTCCAGTGCTGCATCGCCGGACGGCAACAAGCAGTTCTTCCTGGAGGTGGACGCTTCCTCTTCTGGAGCCGGAGCGGTACTTACTCAAAAATCTTCGTCCGGGAGGATGGTATCTTGCGGCTTCTTCTCCAAACTCTTCTCCTCTTCTGAGCGCAATTATTCCATAGGAGACCGAGAGTTATTGGCCATCAAGCTGGCATTGGAGGAGTGGCGTTACTTGCTCGAGGGGGCTCTTCATCCGGTAATCATCTACACTGACCACAAGAATTTGGCTTACCTCCAGCATGCCCAGAGACTTAACCCTCGCCAAGCCCGGTGGTCATTGTTTTTTGCCCGCTTTGACTTTGTTTTACATTTTCGCCCGGCCGACAAGAACATCAAGGCGGATGCCTTGTCCCGGTCCTTCCTGGTGTCGGATCTCGAGGAGGAACCTAAACATATCATCGATCCCGCCAGAGTGATGCAGGTGGCTCCCGTGAGTCTAAATCGTCTCCCTCCTGGTAAGACGTTCGTATCGGTACCCGATCGGGAGAGGATCCTACACTGGGGTCATTCGTCTAAACTAGCTGGCCACGCTGGTCAAAAAAAGACCCTCCAGCTCATTACCCGGCATTACTGGTGGCCTACCCTGCACAAGGACGTAATAGACTTTGTTTCTGCCTGTGCCTCCTGTGCCCGCAATAAAGTTCCGAGACACCTGCCTGCCGTCTTCTCCCGCTTCCTGTACCCGCTGCCCCCTGGCAGCATATATCCATGGACTTCATAACTGATCTTCCCGTCTCCGCTGGTTGTACGGTCATTTGGGTGGTCGTTGACCGATTTTCCAAGAGGGCTCACTTCATTCCCCTGCCAGGCCTTCCGTCTGCACCCGAGTTGGCTAAGGATTTTATCCGCCACATCTTCCGTCTTCATGGTCTGCCTCGCCATATCGTGTCGGATCGAGGGGTACAGTTCACCTCACGTTTCTGGAGAGCCACTTGTAAGTTGCTAGACGTCACCCTGGATTTCTCCTCCGCTTACCACCCACAGTCCAATGGACAAGTCGAGCGAATCAATCAGATTCTGACCAGTTATCTCCGGCACTTCATTAATGCCCACCATTCTGACTGGGTGGATCTCCTGCCTTGGGCCGAATTTTCTTACAACAATCACGAGAGCGAATCTTCATCCAAATCTCCGTTTTTTGTAGTCTTCGGTCAACACCCTCGGATCCCTGTTCCCGTCTCCACATCTGTGGACAATCCAGCTGCGGAATCTCTGGTTAACAAATTTTCCTCCATATGGGAGAGTACCCGGTCCGCACTCATTCTGTCATCCGAGCGCATGAAGAAACATGCTGACAAAAAACGTCTGGATTCTCCTCAATTCCGTCCTGGGGATAAAGTCTGGCTCTCGTCCAAGTATGTCCGGCTCAAGATTCCTTCCTACAAGTTAGGTCCTCGGTTCATCGGTCCTCTGGAAATCATCAGTCAGATCAACCCGGTGTCCTATAAATTGAAACTCCCGGCCAATTTGCGGATTCCTAACTCCTTCCATGTATCTCTCCTCAAACCGGTGGTACTTAACTCTTTTGTCAAGCCTACAGGTACACCTCCTGCTCCAGTTTCTGCTGAAAACGAATTTGAGGTAGAGAACATTCTGGCCACCAAAAGGGTAAGGAGAAAGACCTATTTTCTGGTGGATTGGAAGGGGTTTGGTCCTGAGGAGAGAACATGGGAGCCTCGGGAGAATATCCATGCCCCTCTCATCCTAGCTAAATTTCTTTCTGGCCTAAAAAAGGGGGGCCTAAAGGGGGGGGTACTGTAGCGCCGCCGTCAGCGTCCCTGTCCTCTGCCAGGCAGGGACGCTGTTCCTCGGCGTCAGCATCCCCGTCCTCTGCCAAGCAGGGACGTCGCTCCTCTTACCCACGCTCGGCGTCCTCCTCCCGCCCTGCTGGGGCTGCGCGCTCCTTCCCTGCCTCTGGACTTAGGGCGCGCGCCCGCGCGCTCCCCCGCTCTTAAAGGGGCCGCGCGCATCTTTCAAAAAGGTCCCCGGCCAATGCCGGTGGACTCCACCCTATATAAAGCACTCCCTCCTTAATGGAGGTGCCCGAGCAATGTTGTTGCACTGTTCACTACTCTGCTTCAGCCCTCAGGTTCCGTTGCCAGTTACCTGCCTGTTTCCTGCCAGTTTGCTGTCTGCTACCTGTCCGCTAGCCTACCTGGAGGCTTCATCGTCCGACAGTCTGCCCGCCATCACCTGCCAGTCTGTCTATGGACCAGCCTGTCCGTTTATCTGCTGAGTTTCACCGGTTGCCAATCTGCTAGCCTACCTGGAGGTTCAGCCGTCACGTGCAGTGATCTTCGGCTATTCCAGAGACTCTTGCCTGCTCACTTGGGGGCGCTCATCTGCCATCTGCCTGCTAGCCTACCTGGAGGTTCGGCCGTCACAGGCGGTGACCATCGGCTATTCCAGAGACTCTCGCCTGCTCACTTGGGGGCGCTCATCTGTCTTCTGCCTGCTAGCCTACCAGGAGGCTCAACCATCTCAGGTCGTATATACCTGTCCATCCAGAGACTGCCCCAGTCACTTTCCGTGACTACCTGCCTGTCTATCCAGAGACTGCCCCGGTCACTTGCCGTGACTCCCTACCTGTCCATCCAGAGACTGCCTCGGTCACTTGCCGTGACTACCTGCCTGTCTATCCAGAGACTGCCCCGGTCACTTGCCGTGACTCCCTACCTGTCCATCCAGAGACTGCCCCGGTCACTTGCCGTGACTACCTGCCTGTCTATCCAGAGACTGCCCCGGTCACTTGCCGTGACTTCCTGTGTTATGTTACGGTAGCTGAGGAGTGCAGGCAAAAAGGCAATACACCAGAGCAGTTGGAATCTATGAGATTGCAGTACCCTGACTAACCACCGCAACTAGAGGCAGCCGTGGAGCGTTCCTACGTTGGTCCTAGACGCCTCGTCACAGCCTGAGAAACTAACTACACCTAAAGATAGAAATAGGAAAGCTATCTGCCCCGGAGCAGAACCCAAAGATAATAGAAAGCCCCAAACATGTAATGGCGGTTAGACAAGAGGAAATACTGACACAGAAAGAAAATAGTATGAGCAAACGCTGGGGCCCAAACTATCTAAATAGAAAAGGATAGGAAGGGCACTTACTGCAATCCCAGAAAACCCTGAAAAACACCAACTCTACTAATTTCAAAATCACCTGAGATCACACGACCTCTACCACCTAAATTAGTTCTCTGGTGTAACAAAAACAGCAGCCACTGAAAAAACTGGAAAAAGCAAAAGCACAAAACACAGTGGCTGAACCAAACTGAGAGGGCAAAAGCCCCCGGAAGGGACCCTGAAGGCCCCCACAGAAGTGCAGGACCAAATGCAAAAATATAGCAAAAACACAAAATAAGAAATTGTCTTATCTGATAGCAGGAGATGCAGACACGACACAGCAGGCTACAAGGGAAACTGGAAAGAAGGATTCAGACCAGAACAATTGATCACCGGCAACCCTGATGGGAAAATGATTCCCTTAAATAAGACCAATCAGTAACACCTGATTCCCAGTCTTCACAATCCTCACTAGTACCGCTTGTAACCACCAGAGGGAGGCTCTGCTCAGAACTCATCTCAAACCCATTCACAACAGTACCCCCCCCTTGAGGAGGGGTCACCGAACCCTCATTTGAGCAACCAGGTCGGTCAGGATGAGTTCTATGATACGCACGGATAAGTCTCCTAGTATGGATGTCCGAAGCAAACACCCAAGAATTATCTTCCTGACCATAACCTCTCCATTTAACCAAATACTGGAGTCTTCGTCTAGAAAAACGAGAATCCAATATTTTCTCAACCACATACTCCAGATTGCCCTCAACCAAAACAGGGTCAGGAGGCACAGCAGCAGGAACCACTGGCTCAACAAACCTCTTCAACAAGGACTTGTGGAACACGTTATGGATCTTAAATGCCCCTGGAAGAAGCAAACGAAAAGAAACAGGATTAATAATCTCCATGATCTTATAAGGTCCAATGAACCTAGGCTTAAATTTAGGAGATGCTATTCTCATAGGAATATTCTTTGAGGACAACCAGACCAAGTCCCCCACTTTAAACCGAGGACCATCAGTCCTATGCCGGTTAGCAAACCGCTGGGCCTTCTCCTGAGAGAAGGACAACCTCTCCACTACCTGGTCCCAAATCTGCTGCATACGCTCAACAACAGAGTCAACACCTGGACAGACAGAAGCCTCCGTCTGTCCTGAAGAAAATCGAGGGTGAAACCCAGAATTACAGAAAAACGGAGACATCAAAGTGGCAGAGCTAGCCCTATTATTAAGAGCAAACTCAGCCAAAGGCAAAAAAGAGACCCAGTCATCCTGATCAGCAGACACAAAGCATCTTAGATAAGTCTCCAATGTCTGGTTTGTTCTCTCAGTTTGACCATTGGTCTGAGGATGAAATGCCGAGGAGAAAGACAATTGAACACCCAGTTTAGAACAAAAAGTCCTCCAAAATCTGGAAACAAACTGGACTCCTCTGTCAGACACAATGTTCTCAGGAATGCCGTGTAAACGAACCACGTGCTGAAGGAACAACGGCACCAATTCAGAGGAGGAAGGCAACTTAGGTAATGGCACAAGATGTATCATTTTGGAAAACCTATCACAAATTACCCAGATGGTGGTCATTCTCTGAGAAACAGGAAGATCGGAAATGAAATCCATAGAGATATGGGTCCATGGTCTCTTGGGCACAGGCAATGGCATCAACAAACCACTAGAGCGAGAGCAAGGCTTGGAGCGAGAGCAAGTCCCGCAGGACTGCACAAATTCCCTGACATCGCGAGACAAGGTAGGCCACCAAAAGGACCGACTAACCAAGTCTCTGGTACCAAAAATTCCGGGATGCCCAGCCAATGCGGAACAATGAATCTCAGACATCACACTCTTTTTCCATTGGTCCGGGACAAACAATTTTCCAACAGGGCAGCGCTCGGGCCTATCCTCCTGACACCCCTCCAGAGCAAGTCTCAAATTGGGCGAGATGGCGGAAAGAACTACACCCTCCTTCAAAATAACAGAGGGATCAGATAGCTCAGGAGAGTCCGCAAGGAAACTCCTCGAGAGGGCATCCGCCTTAACATTCTTAGTGCCAGGAAGAAAGGAAACCACAAAATTAAAACGTGTGAAAAACAAGGCCCACCTGGCCTGTCTAGGATTGAGTCGCTTGGCAGATTCCAGATAGACCAGATTCTTATGGTCCGTAAGGACCACCACCTGATGTTTGGCTCCCTCCAGCCAATGTCTCCACTCTTCAAAAGCCCACTTCATGGCCAATAACTCCCGATTACCCACGTCATAATTACGTTCAGTAGGAGAAAATTTTCGAGAGAAAAAGGCACAAGGGTTACTTTTAGAGGTCTCTGGATCTTTTTGGGACAAAACGGCACCTGCCCCAATTTCAGAGGCATCAACCTCCACCTGAAATGGCAGAGAAACATCAGGCTGCCGTAGAACAGGAGCAGAAGTGAATCTTTGCTTAAGTTCCTGAAACGCAGAGACTGCCTCAGGAGGCCAATTCACCACATCAGAACCCTTTCTGGTCAAATCAGTTAATGGTTTAACAATAACAGAGAAATTACCAATAAATTTACGATAAAAATTGGCAAAACCCAAAAATCTCTGAAGAGCCTTTAATGAAGTAGGTTGGACCCAATCACAGATGGCCTGAACCTTGACCGGGTCCATTTCAATAACAGATGGGGACAAAATGAATCCCAGAAATGAGATCTTCTGTACGCCAAAAAGACACTTTGATCCCTTCACATACAGAGCATTCTCTCTCAAAATCTGGAATACAGTTCGAACATGTTTCACATGAGAGTCCCAGTCATTAGAAAAAATCAAGATATCATCCAAATAAACAATCAGAAACTTGTCCACAAAATCCCTGAAAATGTCATTCATGAAGGACTGGAAGACGGAAGGAGCATTAGTGAGCCCAAAGGGCATCACAAGGTACTCAAAATGCCCTTCAGGGGTGTTAAATGCCGTCTTCCATTCATCCCCGTGCTTAATGCGAATAAGGTTATACGCCCCCTGAGGTCAAGCTTAGTAAACCAAGTAGCGTTTTTCACCCTGGAAAACAGGTCAGAAATCAAGGGTAACGGGTATTGATATTTCACAGTAATATTGTTCAAGAGACGATAATCAATACACGGCCTTAATGAACCATCTTTTTTGGCCACAAAGAAAAAACCGGCACCTAAGGGTG
Organism: Oophaga sylvatica; assembly: GCA_033576555.1. Classification (NCBI taxonomy): domain Eukaryota; kingdom Metazoa; phylum Chordata; class Amphibia; order Anura; family Dendrobatidae; genus Oophaga; species Oophaga sylvatica. Next base: position 5,082 of record JARQOD010003957.1, on the reverse strand, counting down.
AAGAGGATGGTCTGATATGACCCTTCTCCAATGATTCCTTGATATAAGACCGCATAGCGTCATGTTCAGGTACAGACAAGTTAAAAAGGCGACCCTTAGGGAATTTACTACCCGGCACTAATTCAATAGCGCAGTCATAGCTCCTATGGGGAGGCAAGGATGCAGATTTACTTTCGCTAAACACATCAGAAAAATCAAACAAAAAGTCAGGAACATCCTCAGCCTGGGGGGAGGCAGAAAAAACAGGAGTGTTGGCACTAACACATTGGCAGCCCCAACTGGTTACAGACACAGATTTCCAATCCAAAACAGGATTATGAGACTGTAACCAAGGGAAACCCAGCACTATAATGTCATGCAGATTATATAGAACCAAAAATTTGCAGCACTCCTGGTGATCAGGTTCAACCCTCATTATCACCTGAGTAGAAAACTGGGGTTTATTCTCAGCCAAAGGGGTAGAATCGATCCCCAGTAAAGGAATAGACTTCTGTAGGGGTATCAAGGAAAACCCACAACGCTTAGCAAAATCATAATCCATCAGGTTAATAGCTGCTCCAGAATCAACGAAAGCCTGAGCAGAAAATGAGGACAGAGAGCATATCAGAGTGACAGTTAATAAAAACTTAGTCTGAACACTACCCAAGACAACTGAGCGTGCAAAATGTCTTCCCCGCTTAGGGCAGACTGAAATAGCATGAGAGGCATCACCACAGTAGAAACATAACCCATTGCGCTTTCGAAACTCATGACGCTGTGCCCCAGACACCACTCCATCACACTGCATGGGCTCAGCAGCTGGCTCACAAGGCAACACCACTCCACGCATACTTCTCCGCTCACGCAAACGTCTGTCAATTTGAATCGCCAATGACATAGAATCATTGAGACCAGAGGGGACAGGGAATCCCACCATAACATCCTTTACATTATCCGACAGACCCTTCCGGAAAAGGGCCGCCAAAGCGTCGTCATTCCACTTGGTCAGGACTGCCCACCTACGGAATCTCTGACAGTATAACTCAGCGTCATCAAGCCCCTGATTTAATGCCAACAAGGCTTTTTCAGCTTGATCAGTGACATTAGGCTCATCGTACAATAACCCCAAAGCCTGAAAAAATGCATCAACATCACTCAAAACAGGATCCCCAGGTATCAGGGAAAAAGCCCAATCCTGAGGATCGCCGCGCAGGAGAGAGATGATAATTTGAACCTGCTGCGCTGCGTTTCCTGAGGACTTAGATTTTAAGGCAAAAAACAATTTACAATTATTTTTGAAATTCTGAAACTTAGCTCGATCCCCTAAAAACAAATCTGGCATGGGATCCTAGGTTCCACAACAGGCAACCCTGCAAGATAGATAGCAATACTCCGAACCTCAGTGGCAAGCTGATCCACACGGCCAGACAACTGTGCAAACTCCATTGGGAGAAAAGATCCTCCCCAGCACCCAGAGATACAGAGGGAAAAAAAAAAAAAAAAAATACAACAAACAGAAAAATATCTCTGACAACTTTTCTTCCTTCAAAATATTTTTTCCCTTCTGTGAGTACCATAATATTTTTATGGCCGGTGATACTGTTATGTTACGGTAGCTGAGGAGTGCAGGCAAAAAAGGCAATACACCAGAGCAGTTGGAATCTATGAGATTGCAGTACCCTGACTAACCACCGCAACTAAGGCAGCCGTGGAGCGTTCCTACGTTGGTCCTAGACGCCTCGTCACAGCCTGAGAAACTAACTACACCTAAAGATAGAAATAGGAAAGCTATCTGCCCCGGAGCAGAACCCCAAAGATAATAGAAAGCCCCCAAACATGTAATGGCGGTTAGACAAGAGGAAATACTGACAAAGAAAGAAAATAGTATGAGCAAACGCTGGGGCCCAAACTATCTAAATAGAAAAGGACAGGAAGGGTACTTACTGCAATCTCAAAAACCCTGAAAAAACACCAACTCTACTAATTTCAAAATCACCTGAGATCACACGACCTCTACCACCTAAATTAGTTCTCTGGTGTAACAAAAACAGCAGCCACTGAAAAAACTGGAAAAAGCAAAAGCACAAAACACAGTGGCTGAACAAACTGAGAGGGCAAAAGCCCCCGGAAGGGACCCTGAAGGCCCCCACAGAAGTGCAGGACAAAATGCAAAAATATAGCAAAAACACAAAATAAGAAATTGTCTTATCTGATAGCAGGAGATGCAGACACGACACAGCAGGCTACAAGGGAAACTGGAAAGAAGGATTCAGACCAGAACAATTGATCACCGGCAACCCTGATGGGAAAATGATTCCCTTAAATAAGACCAATCAGTAACACCTGATTCCCAGTCTTCACAATCCTCACTAGTACCGCTTGTAACACCAGAGGGAGCCTCTGCTCAGAACTCATCTCAAACCCATTCACAACATTCCTGTCCGTCTTCCCCGGGCGCCACCCGCTCCTTTACAAGGAACACCCCTTGTATAATAGCTCAGAGGTTCCGCCTCCCAGACCCGTTACAACCACACTGTATTGTGCCACTTCCCACTATACCTCACCACACTGTACTGTACCCCACTATACCTCACTGTAATGCACCCCACTATGCTCACCACACTGTACTGTACCCCACTATACCTCACTGTAATACACCCCACTATGCCTCACCACACTGTACTGCACCACGTCCCACTATACCTCACCACACTGTACTGTACCCCACTATACCTCACTGTAATGCACCCCACTATGCCTCACCACACTGTACTGCACCACGTCCCACTATACCTCACCACACTGTACTGTACCCCACTATACCTCAATGCACCGCACCCCACTATGCCTCACCACGCTGTACAGCACCACACCCCACTATACCTCACCACACTGTCCTGCATCATTCAATATTATACTACACCATATTAGACTGTACGATTTTGTAGTTAATGTTACCTCAGCGCTCTGTACTGCATCATGTTGCATCAGACCCCTTTATGCCATACTGCAGTGAACCATAATGTACTGCACCACACCGTACTGGACTACACCTCACAATACTGCACAACTCCATACTATACTGCATCACACCACGTCCCACTATACCTCACCACACTGTACTGCACCACGTCTCACTATACTCACCAAACTGTACTGCACCTCATCCCACTATACCTCAGCACACTGTACTGCACCTCACCCCACTATACCGCACCAAACTGTACTGCACCTCACCCACTATACCTCACCAAACTGTACTGCACCTCACCCCACTATACCTCACCAAACTGTACTGCACCTCACCCAACATATACCTCACCAAACTGTACTGCACCTCACCCCACTATACCTCACCACACTGTACTGCACCTCACCCCACTATACCTCACCACACTGTACTGCACCTCACCCCACTATACCTCACCAAAATGTACTGCATCTCACCCCACTATACCTCACCAAACTGTACTGCACCTCACCCCACTGTAATGATACCCTGGAATGGGAGCTCCAGTCCTTGTGCTGTTCTAGAACTTCCCACAAAGAGGACTACGACCCCCATCGTGTTTTGCCAGCACAGAGCAAAACCGCCCCCCTCTTCACCCTTGTGCCTGCAGCCTCGCTGCAATTCACTGTTTGGAAGTACAGCACTCCTTCCTTTCGCCCCCCACCTCAGGAATTCCTTTGTCTCCAAAACCCTGCAGGATGGTCCCATAGCTATTATGGGAATTCATTCTTTTGGTCATAACTCGCAGGGAGCTTACGTTAGAGACACTAAAGCTACTGTTTTGAATCATGCGTCCATCAGGCGTCGTTCCCGTGGTACTGGTGAACCCGTAACTCCAACAGAACCCGAGAAATGGAATTCTCGGATGCACCATGAACTATCTCACCCGAGTTTGGGCTCATTTGAACAGTCATTTCAGAATAAGATCACTGATAGATCTGCCATTATTCTGCTAGGTTCCCAGGATGAGTTATGGTCCTTATGATCTTCCAGAGCTTAAAACTATAACTTCTAGCCCTGGGAGGTGGCCAGAAAACCATCCCCTTTTGTGAGGTCACCAGCCCACATGTATAAGTCTTGCAGCTAGCCCCCCCTGGTCATTCCAGGCTGTGATGACGTGACTAACAGATCTGCAAATGAACTATGACGTGTGGCTCCTCCCCCAGCTTGTCTTGCCATGATCTGAGGGCTATGTAAGTGTTTTCCACCTTTAACCCTGTTTTTGTTTTAACTGTATTGTACATACTGGTATTGTCTCAGCTTGTTACATCTTTTTATACTGTATAAACACTGCCTGCATTTTTAGGAATAAACCTATAAAATTATTAGTTTGTTTCTCCTGCTCTATAATCGAATTTGCACATGCCTGAAGTACTACGCTACTGATTTGGGTTTGCTACGGACCCTCTTAATTAATTCTTGATTAAGAAAATTGTAGCTGGTGGCAGCTAAAAAGAAGGGGTGTAAAGTGTTGACCTATGGGGTGGCGTTGGCAGTGACGGAGCGGGTTTTATAAGTGTATTGCCTGGCTGCGGCACGGAGCAAATTACAATTCCCTCACTGCAGCATGCCCAATAGCCAGCACACATCCAAGCGGTCCGTCTGGCGACTAATTATCCTAGGTGCAGTTCCCTAACTGACCTGAGGGTAAGGGGGCGCCAGAGAGCTGCAAGTTCCTAAGTGGAAGTGGGATAATTGTAAATCCCTGCAGATTATTCCTGACACATTGGGTCGGACGGCAGCAGCCGTCGTGTGTGTGCGGTTTTCATCACATTGGTGGCAGCAGTGGGATCACAAGCCGTGATACCCCGGGCTACCGTGTGGCGGTCCGTGTGCCATTCCTCACACCCACTATACCTCACCAAACTGTACTGCACCTCACCCCACTATACCTCACCACACTGTACTGCACCTCACCCCACTATACCTCACCACACTGTACTGCACCTCATCCCACTATACATCACCACACTGTACTGCACCTCACCCCACTATACATCACCACCTGTACTGCACCTCACCCCACTATACCTCACCACACTGTACTGCACCTCACCCCACTATACCTCACCACACTGTACTGCACCTCACTC
>JARQOD010003956.1:0-59440 GCA_033576555.1 Oophaga sylvatica | reverse complement strand
CTGTAGCCTGGTATTATCAGGCTGTTGAGGGCCAAAATCCTGGGCCTTGACAGTCTTTTAATACCAGGCCGCAGCAGTCTGCATTTTACTTGGCTGGTTAACAAAAATAGGGGGACCCCTACGCCGTTTTTTTTTTCGAGGGGATCCCCTATTTTTGTTAACCAGCCAAGCTAAGCAGACTGCTGTGGCCTGGTATTATCAGGCTGGCAAGGTCCATGGATATTGGATCCTTACCAGCCGAAAAACCAGGCCTCAGTGGTCTGCTTCATCTGGCTGGTTAACAAAAATAGGGGGGACCCCACGCCAATTTTTTTCGAGGGGATCCCCTATTTTTGTTAATCAGCCAAGATATGCAGACTGCTGTGGCCTGGTATTATCAGGCTGGCAAGGTCCATGGATCTTGGCTCCTTAACAGCCTGAAAATCCAGGCCTCAGCGGTCTGCTTCAACTGGCTGGTTAACAAAAATAGGGAGGACCCCACGCCATTTTTTTTTCGAAGGGAACCCCTATTTTTGTTAATCAGTTCCCTCTGACGTCACTGATTGTGTCCCTGGCTGACCTGAAGTGAAAGTGGAAAGCAATCAATTAAGCTTTCCACTTAAGGGCCGTCTCACATAGCGATATCGCTAGCGAGATCGGTGCTGAGTCACTAGTTTTGTGACGCAGCAGCGATGTCCCCAGCGATATCGCTGTGTGTGACATTCAGCGACGATCAGCCCCCCTGCCGGGTATCGCTAATCGTCGCTGAAAATGTCAGGATCTTTTTTTGATCGCTGGTTTCCCGCTGACAGGCACGCATCGCTGCGTGTGACAGGTGGGAGACCAGCGATCCGCTGGTAACCAAGGTACACAGCGGGTTTCCAGGCGCGGGGCTGTGCCTAGAAACCCGCTGTGTACCTTGGATACCAGCGCCCTGATGCAGGGCGTGGTATCCAACGTACACTGCGGGTAACTAAAGGCTGGGTCTCACATAACGATACACCAGCGATCCCGACAACGATATGCACTTGTCAGGATCGCTGGTGTATCGCTACATGATCGCTGCTGAGCTGCCAAACAGGCAGCTCAGGCAGCGATATGGGACAGCGACACTGCGGGTAACATCGCTTAGTTACCCGCAGTGTACCTTGGATACCAGCGCCCTGATGCAGGGAGCTGGTATGCAAGGTACACAGCGGGTTTCCAAGCGCTGCGCGGTGCCTGGAAACCCGCTGTGTACCTTGGATACCAGCTCCCCTGCATCAGGGCGCTGGTATCCAAGGTACACAGCGGGTTTCTAGGCACAGCCCCGCGCCTGGAAACCCGCTGTGTACCTTGGTTACCAGCGGATCGCTGGTCTCCCGCCTGTCACACGCAGCGATGTGCCTGTCAGCGGAAACCAGCGATCAAAAAAAGGTCCTGACATTTCAGCGACGATCAGCGATACCCGGCAGAGGGGCTGATCGTCGCTGAATGTCACACACAGCGATATCGCTGGTGAGCTCGCTGCTGCGTCACAAAACTAGTGACTCAGCAGCGATCTCGGTAGCGATATCGCTATGTGAGACGGCCCTTAAGCGATGTTACCCGCAGTGTCACTGTCCCAGATCGCTGCCTGAGCTGCCTGTTTGGCAGCTCAGCAGCGATCATGTAGCGATACACCAGCGATCCTGACAAGTGCATATCGTTGTCGGGATCGCTGGTGTATCGTTATGTGAGACCCAGCCTTTACTCTCCTGTCAGCCAGGAGAGGAACTCATTCATTTGGGGGTTTACTGTGAGGCTGCAGCATTAGCTGCGGTCCCTGCAGTAAACATTAACCCTTTCTGAAGGATTACACAGTGGGACCTGACTGTGCATGGGATAGGTAAGAATAATTTTGCTTTTTTATTTTATTTTTATTACAGGAAATGGTTTTTGCAGTAAAATAAAAGATGGTCAAAAACATTGTCTTTATTTCATTAAAATGATTTTTAATTAAAGTGTGTGTGTTTTTTTTTATTTCATGCAATAGGATTAATAATTGATAGTTGTCTAATTGACAGCTCTCAATTATTAACCTGGCTTAAGGTCACCTTTCAATAGCAAGGTGGTTTTAACCCCATATTAACCCATTCGCCACCGCTACAGGGCAATGGGAATAGACGGGCAAAGTGCCAGAAAGGGCGAATCTAATTATAGATTTGTCTTTTCTGGGGTGTCTGGGGGCAGATGTTAGTAGCCAGGGGGGGGGGCAAAAATAATGGTCCCTCTCTGGGCTATTATTATCTGCCCCCACTCACTGGCTTTGTCTGCTGGTTGCAAAATAGGGCGGGAGCCCACGCATTTTTTTTCAGCAATTTTACACCTCATATATATATATATGTCATTGAATTTGTGACACATATATATATATATATATATATATATATATATTTATAGTTCATACACTTCTACATAGTATAATAGCCGCTAATTCAATTGACGGCTTTTGTGAAAATGCAGAACCCGACATGAAATGACACTTGGTGTACATAGGGTTAACCATGTCTTTTCATGTAGTTTGATATCTGATTTGCACAAACAATTACATGAGTGGCTGTGTGCAAAATTTCACACCTGTAGGGGTTAATTAAAGGTGTAAATTCGTAGCAAAAAAGTCCGTTTTTTTTACAACGAATTTACACCTTTAATTAACCCCTACAGGTGTGAAATTTTGCACACAGCCACTCATGTAATTGTTTGTGCAAATCAGATATCAAACTACATGAAAAGACATGGTTAACTCTATGTAAACCAAGTGTCATTTCATGTCGGGTGCTTCTGTCTTTTCACAGAAGCCGACTTTACCCGGCAATTGAATCAGAGGCTATTTTACTATGTAGAAGTGTATAAACTATACATATATGTATATATATATGTCACAATGACATGTATATATATATATATATATGTATTCTATGTGTGTATATTTAGTGTTTACAAGGAAAGAATGGGTTTTTTTTTAGTTACGATATTTTGTTCCCATAGACTTACATTGGATTTCCGGTATCGGTATCGGGTATCGCCGATATTTTAATGGTATCGGTGATACCATTCCGATTCCGATACTTTTAGATATCGGAAAGTATCGCTCAACTCTACCTGCTGCACAGAGTCTCCTTTTAACAGTTGTTGTAGAGATGTGTCTGCTGCTAGAACTCTGTGTGGCATTGACCTGGTCTCTAATCTGAGCTGCTGTTAACCTACGATTTCTGAGACTGGTGACTCGGATAAACTTATCCTCAGAAGCAGAGGTCACTCTTGGTCTTCCTTTCCTGGGGCGGTCCTCATGTGAGCCAGTTTCTTTGTAGCGCTTGATGGTTTTTGCAACTGCATTTGGGGACACTTTCAAAGTTTTCCCAATTTTTCGGACTGACTGACCTTCATTTCTTAAAGTAATGATGGCCACTCGTTTTTCTTTACTTAGCTGCTTTTTTCTTGCCATAATACAAATTCTAACAGTCTATTCAGTAGGACTATCAGCTGTGTATCCACCAGACTTCTGCACAACACAACTGATGGTCCCAACCCCATTTATAAGGCCGGCGTCACACTGGCGAGTTTGATGCGAGTAAGTCGCACGACTTTCTCGCATCAACACCCGGCACGGCCACCCGCTCTCGGACCCGAGTGCGCGGCTGCATAGAAATACATGCAGCCGCATACTCGGGTCTGAGAGCGGGCGGCCGTGCCGGGTGTTGATGCAAGAAAGTCGTGCGACTTACTCGCATCAAACTCGCCAGTGTGACGCCGGCCTAAGGCCAGAAATCCCACTTATTAAACCTGACAGGGCACACCTGTGAAGTGAAAACCATTTTCGGTGACTACCTCTTGAAGCTCATCAAGAGAATGCCAAGAGTGTGCAAAGCAGTCATCAAAGCAAAAGGTGGCTACTTTGAAGAACCTAGAATATAAGACATATTTTCAGCTGTTACACACTTTTTTGTTAAGTATATAATTCCACATGTGTTGATTCATAGTTTTGATGCCTTCAGTGTGAATTTACAATTTTCATAGTCATGAAAATACAGAGAAATCTTTAAATGAGAAGGTGTGTCCAAACTTTTGGTCTGTACTGTATATACATGCAGTCACATACATACTTGAAGACTTAAAACAATCTTATAAAATTGATATGTGCAGACATATAAATACACAGAAACAAGATACATGTACATGAACACACTTAAGAGGGGAGTTTTTTTTTTTACCTTCCCCCAACTTTTCTCTGGTCCACAGGCTCCTTTGAAGGTTCTCTCCAGCAGGAAGATAGATGGCAGTGCAGGGCAGGGCTTGCACAGAAACAAGATTTAAAGGCGCAGTGCTGGCCCAGCGGAAGAAGCAGCCGGTCTTGTGTCCCTGCACAGTTGCTGGAGGAGCTGCCTGGGGGGCATATGCCCCTCTGCCCCGCCGACCCAGCCCACCCCTCACTCCATCGTTGGCAATGCAGAGGAGCGTATCCTGGCTGGGGTGAGTAGCGCAGGAAAGTGAAAAATAAAGTTGCTCTGACACTGGTACTGGTCAGCATCAGACTGAAGAGCTCTGCGCGCACTGGGGCGTCCCTTTCAAACTTGAGACTGAAGGCCCTGCGTGCGCGCACTCTTCTGCTTGTACACACTGACTGGGCCGCTGCGGCGAGCACGTACTGACAAGTGCCACATCGGCTCTTGTCAGCACGTGCAAGGGAGAGAGTGTGCAGACACAAGGCCTCTAGTAAGATGTTTTAAACTGCCAGCGGACCGCGGCCCACTTTGTATTACAGAGCCGCCAGCCCAGCGGGCATGTGCCTGGCTCGGCAGATTAGCAATCCGGGCCTGATCAGTGGCCATACTATTACTATATGGATGACTATGGGGTGCATTATACTTTATGGATGACTATGAGGTGCATTATACTACATGGATGACTATGAGGTGCATTATACTACATGGATGACTATGAGGTGCATTATACTACATGGATGACTAAGAGCTGTGCATTACACTACATGGATGACTAAGAGCTGTGCATTACACTACATGGATGACTATGAGGTGCATTATACTACATGGATGACTATGAGGTACATTATACTGCATGGATGATTATGAGGTGCATTATACTACATGGATGACTATGAGGTGCATTATACTACATGGATGACTATGAGGTGCATTATACTACATGGATGACTATGAGGTGCATTATACTACATGGATGACTATAAGGTGCATTATACCACATGGATGACTATGAGGTGCATTATACTACATGGATGACTATGAGGTACATTATACTGCATGGATGATTATGGACTGTGCATTATACTTTATGGATGACTATGGGCTGTGTATTATACAAATATACAGCTCTGGCAAAAATTAAGAGACCACCACATCAATACCTGTCATGAGCAGCCCAATCTCCAGACTTGAACCCCATTGAAAACCTCTGGAATGTAATCAAGAGGATGATGGATAGTCGCAAGCTATCAAACAAAGAAGAACTGATTAAATTTTTGCGCCAGAAGCAGAAGCAGTGTGAAAGACTGTTGGAAAGCATGCCAAGACGCATGAAAGCTGTTTTTAAAAATCATGGTTATTCCACAGAATACTGATTTCTGAACTCTTCCTGAGTTAAAACATTAGTATTGTTGTTTCTAAATGATTATGAACTTGTTTTCTTTGCATTATTTGAGGTCTGAAAGCACTGGGTTTTTTTTTTAATTTTGACCATTTTTCCTTGTCAGAAAAAAATACAAAGAATGGGCAATATATACATATATACCAGGATGAGGGACATGTATACTAGGATGAGAGACATATATACCAGGATGGAGGGCGCATATATATTTATTCTGGATGGGGGAGGCCTGGTCCAAATCTTGCACCCGGGTCTATCAGACTCTAGTTAACGTTACTGTGCACAGCAGCATAGGTTATAATGGGTAAGTGTGGTATTGAAAAAACAGATGCCACCCCTACCGGAAATGTGTACAAGTGAAGGGGGCGTCAGATATATCTAAGAGCTGTTTCTAAGAGCTGTCCATACATCCAGCTCTGCTAAAACAAAGTGTTTGCTTGCTTTCTAATCTATACTGATTCAAAGCGCTGTCTGCACATTCAACTCCAAGGCACCTGCTTTATTTATTGGGTCTAATGAATGAATCATGGTGCTGTATGAAGACTCAACTTTGCTGAATCAAGGTACCTATATGTCTACTCGTCGCAGCTGTATCAAGGTGCTGTCTACACACTCAACTGCTGCATCAAGGTACCAGTCTACCTGTATCTGCTGGTTCAAGGTGCTTTCAGAATTCTTGGTTCTGCTGTATCTAGAACTTCAATCCACTTATCCATGTGTCATGTGTAGCCCAGCTACGCAGGCACACATAAAAGTCCAGGAGAGTGCACAGGAAGGTAACAGCAACGCTTGATATGCATTCACTGCCACTCACACTTTCAGACACACCCATCTGAGATATAAGGGGGAGTGACACGTGGCTTGGGAGATCTAGAGATAGTTTTCCGAGAGGAGTCAGTCAGTTAGCTCCGGGAGGCTCAGGAGTGAGTCATCCCCTGGATAGTTATCTGTCTGAGATAAGATCAGTCTGTGTGGAGCTTAGTGTTCAGTGGAGTTCAGCCTGTTAGCTTCTGTCTCAAGGACAGAGCAGCCATTCAGTCTCGGTCCTGTGTGGACTTTGGAGGAAACTGAAAGCTTTGCAGCGAGCTCTGGATGAAGCTGACCTTTTCCACAAAAGCCATCAGTGCTTATGTTAAGAGCGGCAAGCAGGGCGAAGGGCACAGTGGAGAAGACAGAGAAGTGCTACAGGTATTGGATTACTTGCACTAAATTGCCGGACACCGGGGTCCGAAGTGTTGCTACTGTTTCAAGCATAGTAACAAGAAACCCGGAGGCATCTGGACTACAGGTCGCAGAGAGCAGCCCTAAGTGTCAATACGTAACAGGAGTCAGGTGGAACAGGGACTTTGAGCGGGGCCCATGCAAAAGTAAGGACTTAGTTTCATCACTCAGAAGGCTCCACCACAATGTTGGCCGGGCAGCACAGCTATTGAGAAAGCTGGAGTTTCGGAGTTAACTTCGCTTCAGGCAAGTTGGACTCACACCTACATTCGAAGTTAAGGAGGCCTCTAACCTGCTCAGCTGTTACCGGAATGTGCACTCTCCACCCCGACCAGCTCCCGGGATCTGCTTGAACCATCATCAGTAAAAGGTATGAAAAGGAGCTACCTTGTGTGTGACTGAATTATTACTTCACCCTGCGTCATCTCCACCATAGACTTCCAGGGACCCGTCTCGCCTGTGGGAGACTTACCACCAAGCTGCCCCATAACATCCCCTGTGAAAGTCCTCATAGCAGCGCTGGTACAATTACCAGAAACCACAGGTGGCGTCACGAACTACCTATCCTAATAATCCCTGTAAATATCCCCCATCGCATTGACTGCCAGGGCCACGGACCGAGTCCCGCGGCCAGTGACAACTCCCATAGAAATCTATGGGCTCGGCTCCGAGTACCCCGTAGCCCTGGTATCCACAATTGTGGTGCGAGTCAATTATCTGGCGTCACGAACAGGATACGAAAGCTTGCAATTGTGAGTCCTGTGTGCCTATATGAACTGTTTGATGAAAAAGACTGTTTGCTGCTTTTGGCGCCAAATACCGCCATTTTACCGCCAAGTTGGCGCCCTGAGGCGCTGGTGAAGAAGGTGGGCGTGCATTCGTGGGCGTGTACCCCCCTGTGGCGCTAAAGTTATGGCCGCCCTCTCCAAGGCCTACTACAATGTGAGATCCAGCCCCACTGCTAAAGAAATACGCCTCCTCTTCATCCTCTATGCGAAGAGGAGGAGACGCAAACCCCGCCTCCACGGAAAGAACCAGAATGTTCCTGTTGGATACCACAGTGGTACCTGGAACGAGATGGCGGAAGGACAGGAGGATCTGAGCCGAGGACCGGATGATTTCCTACCTGTGCCGGAGCTGTCCCCAGATAGGGACACCGACCCCGCCATGATGGAGCTGCGGAAGGAGAACGAGGAGCTGAGAAAGAAGCTCCAGAGTCGTGCTGAACTGCAGGAGACGGAGAGACGCTGGCGCACCCAAACACAGCGGCTGCTGTGGGACGCCATGTTCTCTCCTACAAGCCAAGCGCCGTCTCCTGAATTCCTGAAATCGCTGCTGGAGAAGGCTGAGGGACGACCGGAGGCGACCACCGAAAGAGCTGTACCTGATCCCACCGATGGAGCGGTGGAGGCGAAGGAGGCTGAGGAGGTCCGGCCTGTTCCGGAGTGCCGTTCCCCGGCGGGGACACCGGAGGGTTCCTGTCCATCGTTGCCGAAAGTTGACTGGGACGAGATGGAGCGGATTGATGACATCACGTATGCCGTCCAGTGGGAAAGAGAGATGCAGTGTCGTGAAGAGGAGCAGCGACGCCGGCAGGAGGAAGAGCGGGAGGTGCAGTGGAACCGACAACGGCAGTATGAGCAGTTGGTCGCTGACAAGGAGATGGTCCGCAACGACAAAGGTACCCGAAGGGAACCGCGGCGGCAGGGGTGCGTGGTAGAATTCCAGCTCCGCAAGGGCTGGTGTTTCATCCGGGAACCGGGACTCTATCCTGGGGTATTTGTGAGCCGCCGGGACGTAGAGTCCCACCTGCCCATCGGTCATCCGGGAAGGGACCTAGTAAACGGGGACATAGCGAGCTATACACGGCACTGGGGTTTAAAGGGCTGGTATGCCCTCAATGTGTCCATCGTCAGTGACCCCGTCCCCGACGCTGGTAACGTCAACACTACCGAAGCGTCCCCGTCTCGAGCGCCCACAGCACCAGGCCGTACTCCAGCATCGTCCCCTGCAGGCCAATCGCAATCTATGTCGCAATCGGCATCGCCTCCTGCTTACTCAACGCAAACCAAGTCGCAATCTGTACAGCAGCCCAGGTCTCAGCCAGCGCTGCCGCCTAAACCGCAAACTGCGACCAAGTTAGTATCGCAAAATGTTGTGGCACCTGTAGCGACGCAATCGGCGTCTCACAAAGAGGAAGCACCCGGCGTGCCCCTAGCGGTTCGCACAAGGACTGTAGCGACCCAGACATTGATAGCAGGTCACGACCTGTTTGTAATGCGCTCTAAAGAGCATCGCGTTGTTCCAGCCCCCGGGGTGGAAGATGTGATTGAAAGTAATAACAAGTGAAGACCGGTAGGACCCAGACAGGGGTTTACCGCATTCTAGTAACTGTAGAAAGTTTTGAAAGAAAATTGCATTTTTGCACTTTAAGTATTGTATACTGATGTTTTACATATTTGGAATAGAATACCCGGCTGGGTAAAGAGAGTTAAAGAATTCAGAAAGTTAAATAATGTGTTGATTGCATAGTATACCCTGGTTGGGTAACTCCAGTTAAATTATATGTGAATACTTGAAACAGGAATGTCTTTATTATGTCATGGACTGAGAGGCTGAGGACTGTGCCAGCCCAAGAACTTTCACTTGTAAATAGTTGCGCTACGGTGCCTTATCTTGGTTTCACATAAAACTATTACTATCTACCTCAGAAGAAAAACCCGTATGGTGGGCCTAGAGTGAGGTCTGCAGTCAGAAGTCCTGCAGCCCACCCAGGACCCACGTGGGAGGTTTTTGGTGCGGGTCCTCCACAAGTATCTTGTATATATGAAAATGTCTTGATATTTTGATACTTTTGTATTTTCTTACTGTACAAATTGTAACGTTAAAGAATTCGTACCTCCCGGATGGGAAGAGTTGAAATGTTTATTGTTAATGCAAAACAAAATGTTTCTTTTTGTCTTTTACAGCCCGGGAGTGCTGTGTTTTAACAAGGGGGGATGTGTAGCCCAGCTACGCAGGCACACATAAAAGTCCAGGAGAGTGCACAGGAAGGTAACAGCAACGCTTGATATGCATTCACTGCCACTCACACTTTCAGACACACCCATCTGAGATATAAGGGGAGTGACACGTGGCTTGGGAGATCTAGAGATAGTTTTCCGAGAGGAGTCAGTCAGTTAGCTCCGGGAGGCTCAGGAGTGAGTCATCCCCTGGATAGTTATCTGTCTGAGATAAGATCAGTCTGTGTGGAGCTTAGTGTTCAGTGGAGTTCAGCCTGTTAGCTTCTGTCTCAAGGACAGAGCAGCCATTCAGTCTCGGTCCTGTGTGGACTTTGGAGGAAACTGAGAGCTTTGCAGCGAGCTCTGGATGAAGCTGACCTTTTCCACAAAAGCCATCAGTGCTTATGTTAAGAGCGGCAAGCAGGGCGAAGGGCACAGTGGAGAAGACAGAGAAGTGCTACAGGTATTGGATTACTTGCACTAAATTGCCGGACACCGGGGTCCGAAGTGTTGCTACTGTTTCAAGCATAGTAACAAGAAACCCGGAGGCATCTGGACTACAGGTCGCAGAGAGCAGCCCTAAGTGTCAATACGTAACAGGAGTCAGGTGGAACAGGGACTTTGAGCGGGGCCCATGCAAAAGTAAGGACTTAGTTTCATCACTCAGAAGGCTCCACCACAATGTTGGCCGGGCAGCACAGCTATTGAGAAAGCTGGAGTTTCGGAGTTAACTTCGCTTCAGGCAAGTTGGACTCACACCTACATTCGAAGTTAAGGAGGCCTCTAACCTGCTCAGCTGTTACCGGAATGTGCACTCTCCACCCCGACCAGCTCCCCGGGATCTGCTTGAACCATCATCAGTAAAAGGTATGAAAAGGAGCTACCTTGTGTGTGACTGAATTATTACTTCACCCTGCGTCATCTCCACCATAGACTTCCAGGGACCCGTCTCGCCTGTGGGAGACTTACCACCAAGCTGCCCCATAACATCCCCTGTGAAAGTCCTCATAGCAGCGCTGGTACAATTACCAGAAACCACAGGTGGCGTCACGAACTACCTATCCTAATAATCCCCTGTAAATATCCCCATCGCATTGACTGCCAGGGCCACGGACCGAGTCCCGCGGCCAGTGACAACTCCCATAGAAATCTATGGGCTCGGCTCCGAGTACCCCATAGCCCTGGTATCCACAATTGTGGTGCGAGTCATGTCATGCTTCATATCCAGCTCTACGAATTCTTGATGTTACACACACCATCTTACTGGCCCAACTCTACATCAGTGCCTTCGTTGAGTCCGTTTTCTACTCAGCTGCTCCTGATTGTCCCTGCTGCTCCATCTGATCTATAACTTACCAAATCCACATTACCAGATGAGTCTGTGTAGCCCAGCTGTGACTGGAGCCACATGTTACCCTGGAAGATGCACGAAAGGTAAACCCACAACAACCCATAAGCACACAACACTCCACATTTTCCTGGTGCCACCAGAGGGAGCCCTTGGAGACAACAGCAGGGAGATGAAGGCAGTCTAGCTGAGAGTTAGCTAGTCGTTGGTCTTACCTCAGAGTGTCAGTTTTTACCTCAGCAGAGGAGATTAGAGCAGACTGTGAGAGATTCCAGTCAGAACGGCAGTGACCTCAGACGAGCTGAGAGGGAAAGACTAGCCAGAAAGAGAAAGCCTGAAGACTTCAGCAAACACTCAGTTTAGGAGTGGAGTCCAGTAGTAGTGGGAAAGATTACCAATTAGCCTGGTCAAAATTGAGTTTACTGAGAGACCTTCAGTGAGCGTTTCAGTGAGTAAGCGTGCCGACGCTAGGAGAGCGGTGAAGATAAAGAAAGCTGACATCTGCTGCTAGCTTGTGCTTATGATAGTGGTGAGAGTAGGACGAAAGGCAGGTGGAAGAAAGAAGTGAGAGAGTGACAGAGGTTAACCAGCATTGATAGCTTACCTCCACTCTGCACCACCGGACACCGGGTCCGCGCTTGCCAGCATCTGCACGACTGGTAGGAGACACCGGAGACCCTGCTGGACTGCAGGTCGCAGGGGCCCAACAGTGTTGATACGTAACCGGGGTCAGGAAGAACAGGAGTCTGGCCTGATCAGCCATATAGAGACTTAGTTCTGTCCACAAGAAGGCCTCACTACAAGGTCAGCCGGGCGTAGCTGAGAAGACAGAGTTAGGCTTTGTTTTATGCAAGTCAGAAACTCACACACATTAAAGGAGTAAGGAGGCCCTACACCTACTCAGTGGGGTTACTGGACGTGCATCCTCCACCCTTACAGCTTCCCGGGTCGTGCCTGCAACTTCACCATCAGTAAAGGTACAGAAAGAGACTTTCTTGTGTGTGTCTGCCTTATTGCTCCTGCACCCCTATATTACACCGCCATATACCCTGAGGGATCAGTCTCGCCTGTGGGAGACTTAACACCTTGCTGCCCAGTAACAACCCCTCAGAGGATCTACCCTGCAGCGCTGGTCATCCTGACCAGGAACCACAGGTGGCGTCACGAACATTTCTACAAACTTCTAATCCCCTGTAAATATCCCCTTTTTAGTGAGCGCCCAGGGCAACGGACCGAGCTGTGCTACCCGTGACATTCCCCAGTGAAGTGAACGGGCTCGGTGCCGAGTACCCCACAGGCCCTGGCTACGTGTGACTCATTTTTGGCGTCACAAACAGGATCCGAAGCTCGCTATATGTGAGTCCTGTGTGCCTGAAGTGGATTGTTTTTGTGCAAGAGACTGTGTTACTGTTGCTGTGATTTTTGGCGCCAATTGTCCGCCATTGCCCGCCAAAGTACAGCGCTACAGCGCAAAGAGAAGGGGCGTACCTGCAGAAAGCGCGCGGAGTCCCGGACACGCCCCCAACGCTGACGCAGCGGCAGGTCCTTTGGAGAGCTTCAGTGATCGCTCTGACGTCAGAGCGCCGGCGACGCAGGTCCTTCTATATCGCTGTACCCTGCAGAGCTGCAGCCTTCAGGAGAAGGTAGGCCACGCTTAACTAGGGGGGCACAGATATGTCGCAGCCGCAAGCTGACAGCGCGGCCGAGGGCGACCGCTCCAATAACTTACCCGCCGCCGCTGCCGTGCAGGATGGAAACGCTGGCCCCTCACCTGGTCCTGTGGCCCCGATAGTACCGCTGACGCTGCCATACCTACCAAAGTGGCTCCCTCAGTATAGCGGTAAGCCAGACACCCTGTCAGGGTTTAAGCGTAAAATATGCAGCATAATGGACATGTACCCTATGACAGAGAAACAAAGAGCTGCAGTGGTATTGGGACAACTGATTGGTGCTGCAGAGAGGGAAGTAGAGACTTGGACAGCTGCAGACCAGGAATCAGTGCTTTCAATTTTCTTAAAGTTACAGACTATTTTTGAGGACCGCACTGAAACAGATCTCCGGATGAGGTTTTACCAATGCTCCCAGAGACCAGATGACAGTATAAGGGACTACGCCTGCCCACTACAGGGGCCCTGCGAGCTCTCAAACATGTCAACTCTATAAGTGCCATTAATGAAAACAAAATGTTGAAGGAACAATTTGTACGGGGACTGAGGTCCCAAGCTGAAAGCAGAACTGTGCACTGGTGGTCCTTGGATCATCCTGACGCTACCTTTGATGCCCTAAAGGATATGGCTTTAAAAGGACTGCGATGCCTGGAGAAGCCCGAGGTGGCAACCCAGTGTCACCCGGGTGAAGCCACTCTAAAGCCAGCAGCATCCACCTTTTCCCCGCTGGTGGCGGAAGCCAAAACGCAGGTGGCGCCCCTACTGAGTTGGACTGTCTGCGCTCAGAAGTGCGCCAGCTGACTAAAAACCTGGCCGCTGTAATGAGTGCCCTGCAACTGCGGAAGGAGGAAGGAGGAAAGATCCTGCTAGCTGACTGCCCAGAGGATGTCCCTTGGATGAACCGGAGGAGAAGGAGGACGTCGCCCCATGGGAGGAGGACAACGCCACCCCCAGGAGCGACCCCTGATCAACACCATCCTCGCCGAGAGATCATCTGCTACCGTTGCAACAGAGAAGGTCATCTAGCCCGACAGTGTCCTTTAAACGAGCAGATCCTGGGTCCGAGGGCCAACACCAAGGAATAGACTCTTCAGGCCCCTCAGACTGGAACCACAGGTTTGTGGGAGGAAGACCATACCTATCCATCATCCTGGACGGGATCGCAATCCCTGCCCTGCTGGACACTGGATCTCAGGTGACCATCATACCTGATGTCCTGTATAATAAGTTTTGGTCCATGGACAGTCTCCAGCCCCCGAGCCCTGACTTTGCTGTGTACGCCTCGAATGGTCTCCCTGTTGATATACTGGGAGCCAAAAACGTGAACGTAAAGGTGGGCAGAGTGGAGCTGAAGGACCAGGGACTCTTAGTAGTAAAAACTGTAAATGAGGAAAATGGCTTAAATGTGGTTTTAGGTACAAATATTATCAGTAACTGTCTGGGAGAAGTTGTGTTTTTGCTCCAACAGCTCGCTGAAGTTGCCAGGCCAAAGCAAAAGGGAGTGATCCAGAGGGAGATCCGGGCCCTTATGTGCCAGCAGCAAGCGAAACTGACAGATGGTGAAATTGGTAATGTACGGGTAACAGACCCGAATCCCATTGTGATACCCCCAATGAGTGAAAAGCTTATATGCTGTAGAGCAGCAATAGGTCTGAGAGGACAGAACTACCAAGCAGTAGTAGAGCCCCATTGTTCAGAGCACAGACCTACACTCTTGACTGCTAGAGGGGTAGTGGAAGTACGAAATGGGAGAGTACCAGTACGTCTTCTCAACTGGGGAGAAGATGAAGTGAATTTACCACGTTATGCTACTGTTGCTAAATTACATACTGTAGATAACAACTCCATTCTCACTACAGAGTCTTTAGCCTCCCGCCAGCCAGCGGAGGATAATGACCCAGCAACCCAGGTGGAGGATTGGTGTCAGCAGCTCCATGTCGGGACAGACACCACTCCCGCCCACCAGAAACAGGGAGTACTTCGGGTGGTACAGGAGTACACACAGGTATTTAGCAAACACCCACTTGACTTTGGGACAATTAAGGGAGTGCAACACCATATCCCTACAGGCAACCATCCCCCATTAAAGAGCGGTACAGGCCTATTCTTCCAGCACACTACCAAAAAGCCAAGGAGATGTTGCGTGACATGAAGGAAGCAGGGGTGATAAGGGATAGTTGTAGTCCCTGGGCAGCACATCTAGTCCTAGTCAGGAAAAAGGACGGAAGCATTAGAATGTGTGTAGATTACAGACAAGTGAATCACATTACACATAAAGATGCATACCCTTTACCACGCATAGACGAATCATTAGCTGCCTTAAAAACTGCTAACTACTTTTCCACCCTTGACCTCACTAGTGGGTACTGGCAAGTAGCTGTGGCTGAGGAGGATCGGGAGAAGACGGCTTTCACCACCCCGATGGGACTCTGTGAGTTTGACAGGATGCCTTTTGGACTCAGCAGTGCCCCGGGAACGTTCCAGAGAGTGATGGAGAGTTGCCTGGGACATCTCAACTTTGAAACCGTGTTGCTGTACCTGGACGACGTAATTGTGTACTCCAAGACGTATGAGGATCATCTAAAGCACCTGGCGGAGGTATTCGAGTCACTGTCCAAGTATGGGATGAAACTGAAGCCTTCAAAGTGCCATCTGCTCAAACAAAAGGTACAGTACTTGGGACATATTGTCAGCTCAGGAGGAGTAGCGCCAGACCCCGAGAAGGTCACTGCCATCCAGAAATGGCCAGAACCGAGGAATCTCAAGGAGGTGCGCCAGTTCCTGGGACTGACAGGTTACTATCGGAGGTTTTGTAAAGGACTACACCAAGAAAGCAGCGCCTCTGCAGGACCTCCTGGTAGGACAATCCCTTAAGAGCAGAAATCCTCCATTCCACTGGGATAAAGAACAAGCTGAGGCATTCAAGGAGATGAAGGAGATCCTGACAGGCGATGAGATCTTAGCCTACCCTGACTACAGCCAGCCGTTCCTGCTGTACACTGATGCCAGCAACGAAGGATTGGGAGCTGTCCTCAGTCAGAAGCAAAATGGCCTCGAGAAAGTCATCGCATATGCTAGCAGGAAGCTCCGGCCGACCGAGAGGAACCCAGAGAACTATAGCAGCTTCAAGTTGAAGTTCCTGGCGCTGGTCTGGGCCATTACAGAAAGATTCAAGCATTACCTAGCCTCCAGCAAGTTCACTGCTTACACTGACAATAACCCCTTGACACATATTGAAACAGCCAAGCTGGGAGCCATGGAGCAACGTTGGATGGCTCGGCTGTCGAACTATCAATTCACAATCAAGTACAGGGCAGGCCGTAAGAATGCCAACGCTGATGCCTTGTCCAGAATGCCGCATGAGTCTGACACGGAAGAGGAATTGGATGACCTAGAAGAGATTGAGCTACCTGCATTCCACAGAAATGGGATGATCCACGAGCAACGAGCCTACAGGAGGCAGCGTGGTAAGACGTTAAACCCTTTACCTCACCACAGCTGGAAGGAGACCCAGGACAGTGACCCGGTTGTCAGCAGTATCAAGGAGCTGATAACTCAGGAAGGTTCCTCCTTAGAGAAGGATGCGTCTCAACAAGCAAAGCAGCTGTGGAATGAGAGAAGCCGGCTGTTCATCTACCGAGAGAAGCTGTGCCGAAGGTACGTCAACCCAAACCCATGAGATGGTATGGCAGATAGTAGTCCCCAGAACGGACATCCAGATGGTGTTGGAAGCCTACCACGATCGAGCGGGGCACTTTGGTTGGAAGAAGCTGGAAACCCTATTGAAGTGTCGTTTCTACTGGGTGGTAATGCGTAGTTCCATTGAGAAGTGGTGTAAAAACTGTGCGTCCTGTAGCCTCCGAAGAAAAGACTACAGCAGCCAGAAAGCACCCCTGCAGTCCATCAAGACGACTCGTCCCTTGGAGATCGTGGCCTTGGACCATGTAAAGTTGTCACCCAGTCGGTCAGGATACTCATATGCCTTGACGATGGTGGATCACTATTCCAGGTTCCTGGTGGTCGCCCCTGTCAAAGATCTGACAGCTGAAACAGCAGCAAAGACGTTTCAAGCGTATTTCTGCAGACCCATGGATATCCAGAGCAAGTGTTAACTGATCATGGTCCTGCCTTTGAAGCCCAGTTGTTTAAGGAATTCTGTCATTTGTACGGATGCAAGAAGATAAGAACCACACCGTACCACCCCCAAACCAATGGTCTCTGTGAAAAGATGAATCACATTGTCATTGATCTGCTGAAGACGGTACCACTGGAGGAGAGGAATCGGTGGCCAGACCTACTACCTGACCTGGTAGATCTGTACAATCACATACCTGTGAGTTCCACCAATTGCACCCCAGCCTACCTTATGCGAGCAAGACCAGGAAAGCTGCCCATGGATTTGAAACTTGGTGTTGTAGAATCAAAAGCTGATGTTACTACTGAAGATTGGGACACGAACCGACAGGAACAGTACAGGAGAGTACAAGCCTGCGTGGAAGATAGTCTCAATAAAGTAAGGGAAAAGCAAGAGGAGAACTACAACAAAAGTGCGCCAGCTGAACCTTTTGCACCTGGAGAGATTGTGCTAAAAAGAAAAAGAAGAATGCACAAACTAGACGATCAGTGGGAAAAAGAGCCATATGTCGTGCAAAATTCCAAGTTTGACAACAGGAAAACCTGTACCATTAGCAAAGATGGAGGAAAGACGACCACCACTGTATCAAGAGACCACCTAAAACTGCGTCCAGACATGTTAAAACTTCACGAAGAAGAACCTGTTATGGAAAAAGAGAAACCAGGTGAAGTCATACACACGGACCTAGGAGATTTTCCTGCAGATTGGCCTTGTATCGGGGATGCTGTGATTATTCCAGTACTTCAATTTTACCAACCACAAGAAGCGCTTCAACGTCCAGTTGAGCCAGTTGTCGCAGCAGAAGAAATAGTTCAAGAGGAACCTGCTCCCGTAGCATCTCCAGAAGTAGAGTCTCGAGAAGTGGAACCTCAAGACGCGGAACTACCAGAAGAATCCCCTAGCGAAATAGAACCGCATCGCCCAGCCACAAGTATGCTTGCCAGATCCCTAGAGAGGTTAAGGCGGTATTACAGTTTGCCGGCACGCAGGACAGATAGGCCAGATGCTACTATACCTGACGCAACACCACATAGGTCAGTACGCACGACAAAAGGCAGGTTACCTGTTAGGTACCAAGAGTAGGCCTAGCAAATTAAGCCAGTGAACCAATATCCAAGTGTAAAAATGTAAATAAGATTTGTGTAAATAGTTGTATATATGTTACTTGTATTATGAAACGTTCAAAGTGTCCTTACCTCCCGCAAGGGAAGAGTTATAATTATGTTATTTGTTCATGTTATAAAAAAAAAAATTGTTTTCTTTTTCAGTCCGGGAGTGCTGATATTAACTAGGGGGGGATGTGTAGCCCAGCTGTGACTAGAGCCACATGTTACCCTGGAAGATGCACGAAAGGTAAACCCACAACAACCCATAAGCACACAACACTCCACATTTTCCTGGTGCCACCAGAGGGAGCCCTTGGAGAAGACAGCAGGGAGATGAAGGCAGTCTAGCTGAGAGTTAGCTAGTCGTTGGTCTTACCTCAGAGTGTCAGTTTTTACCTCAGCAGAGGAGATTAGAGCAGACTGTGAGAGATTCCAGTCAGAACGGCAGTGACCTCAGACGAGCTGAGAGTGAAAGACTAGCCAGAAAGAGAAAGCCTGAAGACTACAGCAAACACTCAGTTTAGGAGTGTAGTCCAGTAGTAGTGGGAAAGATTACCACTTAGCCTGGTCAAAATTGAGTTTACTGAGAGACCTTCAGTGAGCGTTTCAGTGAGTAATCGTGCCGACGCTTGGAGAGCGGTGAAGATAAAGAAAGCTGACATCTGCTGCTAGCTTGTGCTTATGATAGTGGTGAGAGTAGGACGAAAGGCAGGTGGAAGAAAGAAGAGAGAGAGTGACAGAGGTTAACCAGCATTGATAGCTTACCTCCACTCTGCACCACTGGACACCGGGTCCGCGCTTGCCAGCATCTGCACGACTGGTAGGAGACACCGGAGACCCTGCTGGACTACAGGTCGCAGGGGCCCAACAGTGTTGATACGTAACCGGGGTCAGGAAGAACAGGAGTCTGGCCTGATCAGCCATATAGAGACTTAGTTCTGTCCACAAGAAGGCCTCACTACAAGGTCAGCCGGGCGTAGCTGAGAAGACGGAGTTAGGCTTTGTTTTATGCAAGTCAGAAACTCACACACATTAAAGGAGTAAGGAGGCCCTACACCTACTCAGTGGGATTACTGGACGTGCATCCTCCACCCTGACAGCTTCCCGGGTCGTGCCTGCAACTTCACCATCAGTAAAGGTACAGAAAGAGACTTTCTTGTGTGTGTCTGCCTTATTGCTCCTGCACCCCTATATTACACCGCCATATACCCTGAGGGATCAGTCTCGCCTGTGGGAGACTTAACACCTTGCTGCCCAGTAACAACCCCTCAGAGGATCTACCCTGCAGCGCAGGTCATCCTGACCAGGAACCACAGGTGGCGTCACGAACATTTCTACAAACTTCTAATCCCCTGTAAATATCCCCTTTTTAGTGAGCGCCCAGGGCAACGAACCGAGCTGTGCTACCCGTGACATTCCCCAGTGAAGTGAACGGGCTCGGTGCCGAGTACCCCACAGGCCCTGGCTACGTGCGACTCAAGTCCATAATGATCCTCTAGAGATTCTCTTTGTAATTTTTGTCTCACCTAACCTCTTTGATAGAAATCTGAAACAAGATCTTTCTTCGTTATACAATGCTTGAAAATTGTTTTTTTTTCAATCTAAACAATTCTTTTAAACAAAAACATCTAAAAAAGAAATATAAAAAGTCTTTTAAAATTAAAGTAACCCTTGTTCTCACAGTATGGATGGATCCAGGTGAAGCTTTTAATGTTATTCTTCATAAATTGTGACAATAGGCTTTAACTTAATTAAGTGTTTTGCATATTTCTACGACATGATGTATGCTGATGAACGCTACTGCAACGCTATACCACTGTGCTTGTCTCATCCGTATACTAGATGACAGGGGTCTGATTCTTCGCTGTAATTATTTATAATGTCTGAGAGTTTCCCACTGATTGAAGAATCCTAGAATGTTAGAGTTGGAAGAGACCTCCATGGTTACTGATCAACGGCGCGCAATGATACTCATTTTACTCTAGGTCAATTCATGCCACTTTTCCTTGTGTCTGCCCCTAATTTGAGATGTTTGAGAAGCTTCTTGGCCCCTCTTAAGGTGTTGTTTATACGTTTGCATTTGCCTCTCATTTAATTCAATAGGGTTCAGGTACGTTTGACAAACCATTTGACGAACATGTTTGGCGACCATCGGGACGTTCGCCGAACCGAACCTTGAAAGGTTCGCTCATCTCTAATACAGACCTCACATCCAGCCTTATTGTTACGCCGGGGGTCACACTACCGTAGAATACGGACGAGTGCTATATGAGAAAACATCACATAGCACTCGGACCAGTGTTAATTTATGGGGCAGCTCCCATCACTGTTTATTTACTCAGGCCTATTCGACGTGCATGTAAAATTGCAGCAGGCTGCGATTGTGCGCGTACATCTTCCGATTCTCGCCAATGCAAGCCAATGGGTGCGAGAAAAACTCAGGCACCACACGGACCATCAGTGTTACTTGCGAGAACTACGCACTAATGTTCCTCATTTCAATCCATTGAGCAATTTAATTCAATGGGGAAAATCAGTGAGAAATGTAAAGTCATACGCATATCATACGGATACACAGGTGTGAGAAAATCGCATTGCAAACGCATTACACACGGATGACCATATGGAGAACACTTGTGCGACTCTCAGCAGGGAGACTTGGACCGATTTTCCATATGTTAAGTGTCACTCCAGCCTTACAGGGAGAAACACACAGAGCTGACACAGCCTATATTACTGTGAGAGCCACACAGATCTCACATCCAGCCTATATTACTGTGAGAGACACACGGAGCTCACATCCAGCCTATATTACTGTGAGAGCCACACAGATCTCACATCCAGCCTATATTACTGTGAGAGACACACGGAGCTCACATCCAGCCTATATTACTGGGAGAGACACACAGACCTCACATCCAGCCTATATTACTGTGAGAGACATGCAGAGCTCACATCCAGCCTATATTACTGTGAGAGACACACAGAGCTAACATCCAGCCTATATTACTGTGAGAGACACACACATCTCACATCCAGCCTATATTACTGTGAGAGACACACACATCTCACATCCAGCCTATATTACTGTGAGAGACACACAGAGCTCACATCCAGCCTATATTACTGTGAGAGACACACAGAGCTCACATCCAGCCTATATTACAGGGAGAGACACACAGAGCTCACATCCAGCCTATATTACTGGGAGAGACACACAGACCTCACATCCAGCCTATATTACTGGGAGAGACACACAGAGCTCACATCCAGCCTATATTTCTGTGAGAGACACACAGAGCTCACATCCAGCCTATATTACTGGGAGAGACACACAGAGCTCACATCCAGCCTATATTACTGGGAGAGACACACAGAACTCACATCCAGCCTATATTACTGTGAGAGACACACAGAGCTCACATCTAGCCTATATTACTGTGAGAGACACACAGAGCTCACATCCAGCCTATATTACAGGGAGAGACACACAGAGCTCACATCCAGCCTATATTACTGGGAGACACACGGAGCTCACATCCAGCCTATATTACTGGGAGACACACAGAGCTCACATCCAGCCTATATTACAGGGAGAGACACACAGACCTCACATCCAGACTATATTACTGGGAGACACACGGAGCTCACATCCAGCCTATATTACTGGGAGAACACAGAGCTCACATCCAGCCTATATTACTGTGAGAGACACACAGACCTCACATCCAGCCTATATTACTGGGAGATACACACAGATCTCACATCCAGCCTAAATTACTGGGAGAGACACACAGACCTCACATCCAGCCTATATTACTGGGAGAGATGTTCCCCTAAGAGAAAAATTTGAAACTTGGATCTGGCTACAAATTGCATATAAAAGGGTTTTAAAAATTAATGAATGAATAAAGTTTGGAGACTGAAGCTTCATACAATTTTATTAACTCAAAGTAATTAGTAAAATATATAAAAATGTTTTTTTTCCATGTCAGAGATGTCCATAGCCTCTAAGCAGAGAGACGTTAGTAACGGTGTCTCTGAGAACATGAACGTGTCCATATATTCCGCATTGAGCACTTCGATTCCATCAGGAAATATGTAATGCCTAAGTTGCCCATGCGTGGCCAAAATGTAATATTACAAACAAAGCTGTATAAATAGTGGGATCCTAAGAAGACAGATTGTTCTCTACCTGTTGTCACTATCTGCTGGTAACATGGCCGTGAATTGGTCATTGTAGTCATTGTGGTCACAGCTTAATAATGTGTCAGCCGTTCTCCACTAATGAAGGGGAGAAACTTTGGGTAAAAAAATAAAATGGAAGTAAATATTGGAACCTACATTCTGAGAAAAGAGGAAAAGAAACATTGGATGAAGTTCGTGACTAGATGAAAGTCATGATACAGTGTTGAATTGTTCCAAGTACTTCTAAGAACTCCATTATTACCTGTTGTTCTGTCCCTGGAGAAGACTCCTTTATTTCGGCTGATATCCAGTAATGTAAGAAAAGTCCCTAAATACTTCCCCAAAGGCATCGCTCCCTTTAACATTCAGAAGGCATATTGATGCAGAGCAAATAACACAATTCTGCACTGAAAAGTTCCCGAAGAAATCCCTAAAGAATAATAAACTATAAGCAAAACTCCAAAATCTGACCTTCCAGGCGGCTCCTCCGCGAGTCTGCTCACTGCAGATATCGTATGAATGTATTGTTCATCATATTGACTCATTTAAATAATGTTCTTCCCGGAGCTGACAGCTAATTGTGCCTTATTTAATGGAGGAGTTAATGAATTACAGAGTCTATGATTAGTGCAGTATTTTTTGCACCGCCATGCGGTTTTGCATTTACTTATTTACCGATGTGGCACTGCTGAATCTGTCACTGAACTATTTCTTTTGGGCACCAGGGTAACTCACTCAGATAAAAGAATTCAGTAGATACTTCTACAGATATATTAACATTATAGGACCTTATGATTCAATTATATTATCGAGCTGTTCTAGCAAAACCCTTGACAAGCTGCAATTCACATTACAACCACTCGGTGGCCACATATAGCCACATGTATCATAGGTATCTCTAGGCAGAGTATCACAAAATAATTATTATTTCCAATGTTGATAATCTTATGTCACTTATCTCAGGATATGTTGAGAAAAAGTGACAGGTAAGGAATCATACGTCTATAGTGGCTTGTGAAAGAATTCACCCCCTTGGAACTTTCCATGTTTTGCTACCTCACAGCCTGGAATTTCAGTTTTTTTGAGGGTTTGACTCACTTCATGTTAAGAACATGCCCATAAACATCTGTTTTTCTTTTCATTGTGAAGCAAACAACAAATAGGACAAGATAACTCAAAACTTCAGTGTGCATAACTATTCATCCTCCCTAAAGTCAGTACTATGTAGAGCCTCCTTTTGCCGCAATTACAGTTGCGAGTCGCTTTGGATAAGTATCTAAGCTTTCCACATCTGGCCACCGGGATTTTTGCCCATTACTCAAGGGAAAACTGCAAGTGAGATGGTTTCATCTGGTGAACAGCAATCTTCAAGTCTGGCCATAGATTCTCAATTGAATTAAGGTTTGAGATTTGACTCGGCCACTCCAAATCATTTACACTTTTCCTCATAAACCAGTGTTGCTTTAGCAGTATGCGATGGGTCATTGTCTTGATGGAAGGTGAACCTCTGTCCCAGTCTCAAATAACTGACAGACTGAAGCTGGTTTTGCTCAAGAATATCAAAGTATTTTTCACCATCCATCTTCCCCTCAACTCCAACCATTTTCCCTGTCCATACTGCCAAAAATCATCCCCACACGATTCTGCCACTGACATGTTTCAATGTGGGGACAGTGTTCTTGGGGTAATGAGCTGTGTTAGTTTGACACCAGACATAGCTTTTACCTTGGTGGCCAAAAAGTTTAATTTTGGTCTCGTCTGACCACAGCACCTTCCTCTGTCCATTTGGGGAGTCTCCCACATGTCTTTTGGCAAATTCAAAATGAGTCTTAAAAATTTTGTGTGCAAGTAAAGGCTTTTTTCTGCCCACTTTTCCATAAGGGCCACCTCTATGGAGTGTACGGCTTATTGTCGTCGTATGGACAGATACTCCAGTCTCTGCTTGGGAACTCTGCACCTCATTCAGGTCTTTGTGCTTCCTCTGATTAATGCCCTCCTTGCATAGGCAGAGAGTTTTGGTGGGCGCCCTCTCTCAGCAGCTTTGATGTGGTACCATGTCCTTTTCATTTGATGATAATGGATTTAATGGTGCTCTGGGGGATCATTAGAGATTGGGATATTTTTTATAACCCAACCCTGACTTGTACTTCTCAACAGCTTTGTCCCTGACTTTTTTTTAGAAATCTTCATGTTGTGGTTTGGAGATCTCTTTGGTCTTTGCGGTGTTGTTTGGAGATCTCCTTGGTCTTCATGGTGGTGTTTGGAGATCTCCTTGGTCTTCGCGGTGTTGTTTGGAGATCTCCTTGGTCTTCATGGTGGTGTTTGGAGATCGCCTTGGTCTTCATGGATTTGTTTGGAGAGCTCCTTGGTCTTCATGGTTTTGTTTGGAGATCTCCTTAGTATTCATGGTGTTGTTTGGAGATCTCCTGGTCTTCATGGAGTTGTTTGGAGATCTCCTTGGTCTTCATGGAGGTGTTGTTTGGAGATTTCCTTAGTCTTCATGGTGTTATTTGGAGATCTCCTTAGTCTTCATGGTGTTGTTTGGAGATCTCCTTGATCTTCATGCTGGTGTTTGGAGATTTCCTTAGTATTCATGGTGTTATTTGGAGATCTTGGTGTTCATGGTGTTGTTTGGTTAGTGGTGGCTCTTGTTAATGGTGTTGCAGCCTTTCAGAAAAGGTAAAGTGTAACGTCCTGTCAATAAGTATGGGACTTATGAAGGTAATTGCTTGCACCAGAAATTTTTAGCAGCTTTATGCAAAAGGGGTGAATGCATGTGCACATGCAAATTTTTAGTTATTTGATTACATAAATGTAATTTATGCCTTTATTTTTCTCACTTCACTTCACCAACCTAAACTATTTAGTGCTGATGCCTCACACACAATTTGGATTTCAAAAATATTTAAGCACAAGTTGTAATGTAAAAAAATAGGTAAAATGCCAAGGGGGTGAATACTTTCTCAAGCCTCTGTATATATACCAGTAATAGCATATTTATAGCAGTGCATCCCCTCTCCCACCTTCTTGAAATAAATACGGTAACTTAGCAGCTTAGGGAAAACTCTGACAAATCGCATTTACTGTTGCTCATCATTAAATAGACTAGGTCAAAGCACATACTCATCAAGTCTATAAGATCCACTCATGTAAAATCTTTGCGGATAGGTTATCAATATCGGATTGGGGTGGGGTGTCTGACATTTGACACTCACTACAATCAGTTATTATTAGCTGTACCAATGGACTGATGTAATCAATGTTTAGAGCTGGAACAACACAGCTCCATACACCACGTAGTGGCCATTCTCAGGAACTACCGCCTAGCTCATATTCACTTCAATAGGAACTCTGCTTACCCCAGAGAAAATAAAGCCATTGTAAAGTGAAGCAAAGCTCATGGGATGTAGGAGACGTAAACCCCTTGCCCTACTTACATAGTGTCACTTTCAAGCAGATGTATAATGATCACCATTGCGGGGAAAAGTACTGCTTAGCCTTATAGGCACTAAAGAGAAGGGGCCACCAACTGTATCCCTTCATCTAGTTACCACAACCTGGCTCAGACAGAAAGAAGTGACCCTGCCGCTTGTCTGAGAAGAGTGCTTAGGTTAATTTTACCGTATAGAGGCACAATGGGGTCAAGATCAATGTGTAGGGACACAGGCTGGACATTGCTATTATGTGGAGACACATTGGGGGCACCATTGCTGTGCGGAGGCTCGAAGGGATATATTGCTGCAGTATTAGGTGTATGGGTAGATTACTAGTATATGATTGCACTAAAGGTTACACTATTGGTATTACTTTGTGAAGGCACAAAGAAGGCACTATTAATGTGGAGACACAGTGAGGGCACTATTACTGAACGGAGGAACAGAGAGAACACTATTAAAGTGTGGGCACATCATGGATGCATTATTATTTTAAGGTGACACAGAGGGGGCAGCCATACTGTATGATGATACAGTACAATGGGGAAGCTATTAACTTCACACAGTGTGGTCAGCATCATCCAGGAAGCAAGATCACAGAAGATAAGATTGTGTAAACGCATTATCCATGCAACGATTAATTCATCTTCTCTTATCACATGGTATGCACTCTATTCATTGGAAGCAAACAGCTGAATGATTCAATCCCCATCTCTGCTATCTGTGTTGTATGCTGCTATATACACTATTGGTATGCACTCTATTCGTTGGAAGCAAACAGCTGAATGATTCAATCCCCATCTCTGCTATCTGTGTTGTATGCTGCTATATATACTATTGGTATGCACTCTATTCATTGGAAGCAAACAGCTGAATGATTCAATCCCCATCTCTGCTATCTGTGTTGTATGCTGCTATATATACTATTGGTATGCACTCTATTCATTGGAAGCAAACAGCTGAATGATTCAATCCCCATCTCTGCTATCTGTGTTGTATGCTGCTATATATACTATTGGTATGCATGTCATGGAAATATATATGTATTCCATATATTCAAAGTATATTCACATATATGTATTCACAGTTCACAGTTAGATAGATTTCACTTGCTAAAAAACCTTGTGCTCACATATTTCTAGGCCAGATATAATCAGTCGTTTTAAAGAAATCTGGCCTCCATAAGACCTTCGTAAAGGAACAAATGCATGAAGTACAAAATGTCCTATTAGATATCTGTTGTTTACATTATAGTTATGCAAGGCAACTAGGTCACAAGAATATAAAACAATAATTCTGCAACTTCAGCTCTTTTAATCATAATTATCATATTTACACTAGAACAGCCAATAATCTAGCAGCTTTTAATTGTATGTTAATTGACTAACCAGCCCCTTTTTGTAAACGTATAAAACCTTGAATGAATAATAAATGTATGTCTTTGACGAACTGTTATACTGACACTTTCGTGTGGACAGTCCTCATTTCGTTCTGAGCGCTCAAAAAGACATTATATAGAGATTTGGACATGGCAAGCAGCAAACACAGGATATTTTTATCCTAATTAAATTTCCATATCAGTTGGCGCCTGCACGCGGGGCATTGGACGAAACGCACGAGGACTCGGCCGACCGGAGAGACGGGGGCGTTGGCCCTGGCCTTGGCACACGGGACGGAGACTGCAGCTCCATAAGTAAGGTAAGAAAACTTTGTCATCTTACCTGAATGTTCCCTGAGCCTAGTCCTAGCCTACACTTCCAGCCGGTCGGACGTGGTCATCACCGCATTCCCAGGTTGTGTAAAAAGTCCATACCCTTATCCAAAAGCCCTGGGATATAAGCCGAGTTGGTTGCTGCTGTGCTGTATATGTTTCATGTTTTATGTGAACCGGGAGAAAGTTGGAACGGTGACTGTGTTTTTGCTTGCTGATCTCTGGGGCTGTATAGCAAAAGACAATTGCTGCATAAGTTCCCGCAGTAAACTTTCACGCACCGGGAGGCCATCCCAGTCAAATCAGACGTGAAGGGCGGGAGCTTTGTTTTGGGTAAGTCCACGCAGATATTCTTCACACATTGGAGGGAGGTTATCCCAAAAAATCCAGTTGTGGAAGCGAGGGCTTTGTTCGGTTAAGTTTCTGCAGTAAACTTTCACGCACTGGGGGGCCATCCCAGTCAAATCAGACGTGAAGGGCAGAAGCTTTGTTTTGGATAAGTTCTCACAATAATTGTCCACGCACCGGGAGGCCATCCCAGTCAAATCAGACGTGGATAGTGAGAATTTTGATGAAGGCTATTGCAGATTACTGTGACCGGTGCACCGGCCAGGTACGGTACAGAGCGATAGAACCTTGAGCTTCACCGCGCTCAGTGCAATTGGTGAGTTATCAGTTACCAGAGCAGCTTGTATGTGTCACAGATCATCAAAAGAGGGATTCGTATTCTCCCGGGTGTCTGTCAACTGTCTGTATCAGGTACTGTCGCTTTAAATCACATCTCCGTGCGCTCTGTCAGTAACTCATTCAGAGCAGTGTGCTGGCTGCAGCAGCGAGAAAACCCCTTTGACCCCCCCTCCTCTGCTAATCACGTTATCAGGCATTCTGTTTCTTGGCTTTGATTTTTATTTTTTTTAAGCTAGTTTTTTGGCTACAGGTTTTAACGTGAGAATTATC
This sequence comes from Oophaga sylvatica, assembly GCA_033576555.1. NCBI lineage: Eukaryota > Metazoa > Chordata > Amphibia > Anura > Dendrobatidae > Oophaga > Oophaga sylvatica. Next base: position 31,049 of record JARQOD010003956.1, on the reverse strand, counting down.
AGGCATTCAGACTGAACTATATTCATTTTTTGCTATTCTGAGGAATAATAATTTTTTTTTTTTTTTTTTTGTTACGTGATTTCAGTGCCTATAGAGACAGCAAGCAGAGATATAAGGAAGGGAGGGGGGAAGCAGCCAGCTGACATTCCAGAGATTTTTAATTAGCTGTTTTAGTAACAAGGGTTGTTTTTCAGAGTTTTATGATTAATACAGTTTTTCTTTTCTCCCCTTTTTGGTGAATTTATTTATTTTTTTTATGTTTACTTTTTCTAGAGTTTTTTACTAAATCTAACTTTTGTTTTTAAAAATTTTTCTTTTAAGTACATTTTTGAATGATTTTGGAGAGATTTTTTCTCTAGAGCTTTATTTCTCCAGCCATTTTTTTTTCTACAAGCTTGCTTTACAACAAGGTCACATAGATAAGGAGAATTACAGGCTGTGGGAGAGAGCAGACACAAACTACGCAGTGGTCTGAGTAGCCCCACCCGTCGGGCATTCGGCGAGGAAATTTGTTGAATATGTTTTTGGAATAGACACAGTACGTAAGAATCGAAGGGCTAGGCATGTGAATAGAATGTCAGAGTACGTGAGAAGCAAATAGACAGGCAGCCTTTACGCTGCATAATGAAATGTTTTTTCTTGTTTTTTGTTATTTGAAAGGTAACGGGAAAGTTTAATAGATTACCATCTGCTATAAAAGAGCAGCGGTGCATCGTGTAAAAGATACAGCAAGTTAATTTGAACGGACCAGGAAATTTTTATTTTTTATTTTTTTTTATGTGAATAAGTTTGAAAAGGTGTTAAATCATCTGTGAGAAAAAGATCACTGACATGTCACAAGAGCAGAATTCAGAGTCACACACATCACATGTCCATCATGTGGAGACACGGGACAGGTGTAGGCTGCTCTCATTGAGTAAGGAGCCTTGTACAGGGAAAACCGCTCCCCGCCTCTCTCCACAGGGAGAAGGCATTTTTGTTTCAACCATCCCCTCTCAAGAGTCACAGGGGGGACTCCCCCTCCATCTTTCTTCTCCTCCCTCACACCTCCCTTCTCTTCCTCTTTTTTCTACTTCGTCATCAACTGTGTCAACGCCCAATCCAAGCAATGTGGTGTCCCTGTATTCAGTGTTTCCAGAACAGGGCACTTTGTCTATCCCAAGCACAGTACAAACATTGCCAGTCATTATATCAGGAGAAGAAAGTGCAGATCTCCCTACACAAAACGCTACATGTAGCCCCCAGACACAACAGTCCACTGCTAGGGCTTCACAGGGGAGTGGTATAGCTACAGGGCTGCTAGCATGGAACCATGACACTGATCCACCACAGCCTCAGCAAGGAAGTGGGAAATCCCCATGCAGCAAGACAACTTTAAAGCCCAAATCTCACCCAGTGTATGCACCAAGTACACCATGTCACTTCTTATCTGATGAAGATGAAGATGCAACGTCACACATGCTGCCCAATACTAGGGAAGAAAACAGACAAGCACCAATAGAGCAGGGACAGGTAGAGGCACCATCCTATGAGCCCTTCATCCCAAGCCAGGTGATCAGTATGCTGCCAGACCCAGGATACACCCCATGCCATTTTGCCAAAAAATGCAGCAGATCCAGCGAACGTATGCAGCAGCCTGGACTGATCTCTGGACCGTAATGGAAATAAAAGCAGGTGATGCATTCTGGTCAATTATGAGAGAACACTTCAAGCATCCAGCAGAGTTAGATGCGTATGCCTGGGAGACAGGACCAAAGCTAATTGAGCAACTCAGAGAATGGGCCAAAAGCAGACTGACAGGGCAAACTCTCAGCCTACATGTCACGAGTAGTGTTGAGCATTCCGATACCGCAAGTATCGGGTATCGGCCGATATTCGCGTTATCGGAATTCCGATACTTAATTCCGATACTTTTTCCATATCGTATACCGGAATCGGAAGTTCCCATAATTCTTTGAGAGGCAATGTGATTTTAGTCAGCCAATGAGGAATCCTACGAAGTGTGGGCACATCCTGTAATGCTGCGGTCATCTTAACTAATGGCATGGCTGTGATTGGCTGCTGAAATGATGTCAGAATGCACTATAAAAGGCGCCGCCGCCATTTTAGCGTCACTGTGCTGTGAACTCAGTAAGGGACAGAACGCTACTCTGCTCACTCTGAGGGACAGTTAGATATTGCGATTTTGTGTACTACTGTGCTTGAGGCAGGCTAGTTTACCAACCGCTGTGTAAAGCTTCATTTTGCCAGTGTTGTTTTAACAGCTCTGTGCAAGGTGTGTGTGTGACAGTGCAGGTGACGCTGCAGTTTGCTCTGCATCCACCGCTGTTTGTAGGCATCTGCACGTGTCACTGACTCTTTTTTTTTTTTTTTTTTTTTTTTATTTTGTGGAATTGGTGCAGCTCCATTATATTAGAAAAAAAAATCAAATCTATTAGTGTGACGTGCTTCCATCCGTATACAATACATTGGTTGCAAACACTATAGAAGTACAGAAAGGAGCTTTTCACAGATTGTGGACAGTTGTGTTTCAGTGTTCACTTCAGTCTGTGTTTTTTACTTTTTTGAGTGCAGATCACGCTCCAGTTACATGTTCAAGCACTGCTGCTTGTACTCTGCTGAGCGTGTCTCAGTGGCTCATCCTTTTCATTTATCTCCAATTGGTTCTGCTACATTCCATTTAAAATAAATCTAATCTATTAGTGTGACGCGCTTCCATCCGTATACAATACATTGGTTGCAAACACTATAGAAGTACAGAAAGGAGCTTTTCACAGATTGTGGACAGTTGTGTTTCAGTGTTCACTTCAGTCTGTGTTTTTTACTTTTTTGAGTGCAGATCACGCTCCAGTTACATGTTCAAGCACTGCTGCTTGTACTCTGCTGAGCGTGTCTCAGTGGCTCATCCTTTTCATTTATCTCCAATTGGTTCTGCTACATTCCATTTAAAATAAATCTAATCTATTAGTGTGACGCGCTTCCATCCGTATACAATACATTGGTTGCAAACACTATAGAAGTACAGAAAGGAGCTTTTCACAGATTGTGGACAGTTGTGTTTCAGTGTTCACTTCAGTCTGTGTTTTTTACTTTTTTGAGTGCAGATCACGCTCCAGTTACATGTTCAAGCACTGCTGCTTGTACTCTGCTGAGCGTGTCTCAGTGGCTCATCCTTTTCATTTATCTCCAATTGGTTCTGCTACATTCCATTTAAAATAAATCTAATCTATTAGTGTGACGCGCTTCCACCCGTATACAATACATTGGTTGCAAACAATATAGAAGTACACAAACGGGCCTTTCACAGCTACTGAACATGGGTTTTTAATTTTTAACTAAAATATGTATTTTTTCAAATGACACAAATATAAGTAATGTTGAAGAGGAATAGTCCTACATCCATTGTTTGCACAATATTACAGGTGTACATCATGTCCCTTAATCAACAATGTATTATTATATTTACTTGTATGCTTTTATTTAAAAGCCAAGAACACAGAAGGATAACCTTCGCACTGCAGCTGTTGTCAAAGTTCAACCCACATTATGCACTTCCAACATTGCAGCATTTGAGGCATGATGTGAGTTGGATTGGTCAAAGTTATGGAGTGAGAAGGTTCACCATCAGTACCCTATAGCATAAGTATGCTTTTGTGTTAGCATTTGTGTTAGACATGTGGATATCTGCCATAATATGTCACAATTATTTAGTTACAGATTTGTTACCAACACTAATCATTGAATGGTTTTAAATTTGACGTTTCACTTGTTTACAGCTTAGAAATAAGGGTGTAGCCTGATATCTATGTGTAGCACTAGCCACTTTAACATGTCATGTTTTTTTAAACATGTGTAGGTAGGTAGCAGTAATTTTTGCCGGACACACAGCAGGGGAACAGCAGGCGTTACTGAACCCCACTATCACTATAGCTTGTGTATTGGTCTGTGGACACGACACTTCTGAGCAGCAACTGGCAGTGTTGTAGCCCAGGGAGTATAGCTCAGGTGGTAGAAAGATGAACATAACAGGAGACATGGAAAACGTTGTCAACCAGTTAGTTAATCTGAAACCGGACAGGCAAATTCAGGCGAGATCCATGCCTAGTTCATTTTCAGAAAAGTAAGCCGTTCTACATTATCGTAGGATAGTCGCATGCAACGGTCTGTTAGTACACCACCTGCAGCAGTAAAGACGCGCTCCGATAATACACTGCCAGCAGATCAAGCCAGCACCTCCAATGCATACTGGCTAAGCTCTGGCCATGTATCCAGCTTAGAGACACAAAACTTGAATGGGGAAGAGCCATCTGGGAGTACACTGAGAGGGCAAGACATGTAGTCTGTCACCATCTTACGGAAATGTTGCCTCCTGCTGACTGGAGCCGTCTCGGATGGTGTAGACATTGGTGGCGCTGCCACAAAACTTCGACACATTTGGAACATACTGTTCTTGCCCTGTGCAGAGGCGCTGCTTGTGCTCCCTCTTGTTGCAGAGCTGTCTCCACTGCCTCGACGCACAGAGCTGCTTTGTAAATCAGTAGCAGCAGCAGTGCTCTCGGCTGGAATGGAGAACATTATGGATTGCACCAGTGTGTCTTGGTACTTCCGCATTTTACGCTCCCGGTTCAACGGTGTGATGAGGCTTTGTAAGTTGTCCCGGTAGCGAGGGTCTAGGAGGGTGTACACCCAATAATCAGACGTGGTGTGAATGTGTTCGATGCGGCGGTCGTTTCTCAGCCACTGCAGCATGAAATCAACCATGTGCTGCAGACTCCCAACTGGCCAAGAAACGTTGTCCCCTGCAAGAGGCGTCATCTCCGCCTGCTGTGCATCACCCCACCCTTGGTCTACATACTGACTAGAGCATTGTCTACCTCCCTCTGGAGCGATGTCTTCCTCCTCCATTGACTCCTCCTCATCCTCCTCACAAAGTCCTTCAAATACATATAAATTTACAAAATTTAAAACTCAAAATTTAAAAACTTTGTATCATAATTCTGTAACATCAGTTTATGGAAACACAATAGCATTACAAAAGGATAGACAAAAAATGTACATTATGTGCTTTGTAAATACATTAAAAGTTTGTAATGGTTATGAAAATATAGACAGCGACTCTGGAGGTTCAATTGTTGATACAGCATGGTACTTTGAAAGTCCTCCAGCCCTTTGTGAGGAACCACGTTGCGCTGACTGTCCAGAAGGTGATGGAATTTGTGACTCCTCATCCTCCACCTCTTCCAAAACCTCATGCCTTAGTGCTTGCAGTGTTTTTTGAAGCAGGCAGATAAGGGGGACAGTCAGGCTGACTAGTGCATCATCTGCACTCGCCATCCGCGTTGACTCATCAAACGCACGCAAAACGTGGCAGATATCCTTCATAGAGTTATTCGCCACTCATTACACTGGCAGTGGCTGCCCATTCATTATAGGATCCAATTCTAATTACTGGTTCTCACCAACATAGCTCTCCACAGCGCAGCACCCCCCTACATCTCCTCCCTTATTTATATTTATCGGCCTAACCGACTGCTGCACTCTGCAAACGACCTTCGACTAACCTCTGCACTAATCCGTACCTCCCACTCCCAACTCCAAGACTTCACCCGCGCTGCGCCAATCCTCTGGAATGCTCTACCCCAAGAAATTAGGACTATCCGCAATTTGGATGGTTTCAGGCGCTCCCTCAAAACACATTTGTTCACAGTGGCCTATCACATTCACTAATCAAAGTCATTCTATGTGTAATTCTGTGTGTGTAGCCCATTCACTATCTCCATGCATCCCTCACTTCCTTAAAATGGCTGGACCATCATTGTAAAAACACCATTGTATATAAACACCTGTACTTTGTATCTCCCACACCTCATTGTAGATTGTAAGCTTTCACCAGCAGGGGCGGCTGATTTTGCTTTAATTATTGTATTGTTAACGTTGTTACTTATGACTCGTGTTTTGAAACTGTTAAACTGTAAAGCACTGCGGAATATTATGGCGCTATATAAATAAATAATATTATTATTCTTATTATAGAGGCCCACTCAGTAGTGGTGAAGTGTGAACGCCGCAAATTGCGAGTTGACTGCGCCTGATGCAGCTGATACTCCATTACTGTTGGCTGCTGCTCACACAACCGCTCCAACATATGTAACGAGGAATTCCACCTGGTGGGTACGTCACATATAATGCGATGTTCATGAAGGTGAAATCTGCGTTGCAGAGCTGCAATCAGCGATCTGGCCATGCTGGAACGTCGCAAGTGAGCGCACTCTAGGCGGACCTTGTGCAGCAGTGCATCAAGATCCGGATAGTCCCTCAAAAAACTCTGCACGACCAAGTTGAGCACATATGACAGACATGGTATGTGACTGAGGTTGCCAAGGCCCAGAGCTGACACCAGATTTCGGCCATTGTCACACACTACCAAGCCTGCCTGTAGATTCTCTTCCAAAAACCACACGTCGCTCTCCTGCTTTATGGCATTACAGAGCTCCTGCGCTGTGTGGCTAAGATTCCCCATGGAAATTAATTTCAGGATGGCCTGTTGACATTTGGACACGGCTGTGCTCATATCGGTCGCAACAGGTAAACGTTCACGGGTCCATGTGGAGGTAGACCGTGACGGCTCCTGCAGCGATGATTCTGAGGAACTGGAATAGGAGGAGGAATCAATGTGTACAGACTTGATTCCTGCAATCCTTGGAGTTGGCAGAACACGTACAGCGCCACTCGCAAGATCAGTACCCGGCTGCACAACATTGACCCAATGGCCAGTGAGGGAAAGGTATTGTCCCTGGCCATGGGTGTTAGAACCCTCTTGTTAGGTTTTGTTTCAGTTTGCTGGTCACATGACCTTTTTTCCCTATTTAGTCTGGCTCCGCCCTTCTGGCTTTGCTTGACTTCATTGTATTATCTACTGTTAAGCTAGCCAGGTGCTTAGGTGCCTTAATCTGTGAGTTTTGCTTGATGTTAGGATCACAAAGTATTTATTTTTCTGTTTAATTATCCATGCTACAATTTATGTTAGGAGGTGTCCACCTTTTCTCCCAGTCCCTAGATCTTGTAGGGATTACTCCCTCGCAACTATAGGTCTTCGTTCACACTAGATGAGGACTTTAGCGGGTCTGGTCGCAGGATCAGGTTCCCCGTTACATCGTAGGGATTCAGCTTAGTTGTATTGTAGGGACAGAATTCCCTTCTTTCCTTACTGGTTGTAGCAGATCATAACAATGGGTACTGGTCCACGCATCGGTGGTCAGGTGGACCTTGCTACTGAGGGCTTTTAGTAGCGCATGTTTAATTTTTCCCTCAACATGCTTTTGCAGACCAGGGACGGCTTGCCTGCTGAAATGAAATCGGCTTGGCACATTGTATTGTGGGATTGACAATGATATTCAGTTACGGAAACTGTCTGTCTCCACCAGCCTGAATCACAGCATTTCAAGGGACAGGAGTTTTGCAATGCCAGCATTCAGAGCCTGTGCTCGTGCATGGTTTGCGGAGTATGGCCGTGTTTTATCCCATGCCTGTGCTACCGCTGGCTGTTTTGTGGCCTGGGAGTGTGAGGATGACAGGGAACTTGCTGCTGTGTGTGGAATAACAGTTTGTCTCTGGACAACAGTGGCCGAGGTTCTTCCATGGCGATCCTGTGAGGAAGCATAACCAGCTGTGTGTGAGCTCGATGAAGAGGCTTCAACACAACCTGAAGATGTAGGTGCTGCTGTAGGTTGGCCTACATCTCCAGTGTGTCTTTGTAACTCAACTACGTGCTTTGTCCGCACATGTTTCCACATATTTGTGGTATTGAGGTGACTGACACTTTTAGCTATTTTTAATTTTTGATTACACAGCTTGCATTTCACATAGCAAATATCATGTGCAAGTGTGTGAAAAAAGGACCACGCAGTGCAAGTCCTGGGAGCGCACGTTTTGACTTTTGGAAGACAACTGCTCCGAACAGGTGCCAAACTGGAGGCTACAGGCAACCGAGTCTGCAGCCTAACTCTCCCTCCTGTTTGTACCGTTGGGGCAATGTCTTCCTCTATCTTCCTTCTATCACTAACCATTTCTCTAGGCCTCTCCCAGCTTTCAACCAAAGTACTGGTTCTCACCCACAAAGCTCTCCACAGTGCAGCACCCCTCCTACATCTCCTCCCTCATTTCTATCTATCGGCCTAACCGACTGCTGCGCTCTGCAAACGACTTTCGACTAACCTCTGCACTAATACGTACCTCCCACTCCCGACTCCAAGACTTCTCCTGCTCTACGCCAATCCTCTGGAATGCTGTACCCAAGAAATTAGGACTATCCACAATTTGCATGGTTTCAGGCGCTCCCTCAAAACACATTTGTTCAGAGCGGCCTATCACATTCACTAATCAAAGTCATTCTATGTATTCTGTGTAAGTGTGTGTGTGTCTCTAGCCCATTCACTATCTCCATCCCTCAGTCCCTTAAGATGGCTGGAACATCATTGTAAATGCACCATTGTATATAAACACCTATACTTTGTATCTCCCCCATCTCATTGTACATTGTAAGCTGTCACGAGCAGGGGCGACTTATTTAGCTTAAATTATTGTATTGTTAACGTTGTTACTTATGACTTGTGTTCTGAAACTGCTAAACTGTAAAGCGCTGCGGAATATGATGGCGCTATATAAATAAATATTATTATTATTCCTCTGAGCTGCTCCCACCACCTTCCTGTTCTTCATGCCATGTTGGGTATTGGACCTCATCATCTCCACTACCCTCTTCCAACACCTGCTGTTGGGTGGTCTGGCCAGCACCATGCTCAACAGAAACTGGCACCTGGGTCTCATCATCATCATCAGATGCGTTCTGCGGTGTGCTGACCATCGGCACTGTCTCACCCGCCTCTTCAGATTCAGAGAGACACAGCTGTTGCGCATCACTGCATACTCCCTCTTCTTCACATTACAGAATGCTGCTTGGCTGGGCCCCTGTTTGCAAGCCAATAGATTCTGAGAACAGAAGCAGACACTCAGCTGGCTCCTGTACAGAACTCTCTGACTGCCTGGGCAATTTGCCAGGCGGTGAAGAGACAGATGGTTGCCCAACAGTGCTGTGGTCCTGAGAGGAGGTGGAAGCAATTGAAGTCGATGCATTGGCTGAGATCCAAACAACAACGGCTTCAATTTGTTCTTCCCGCAGCAGGGGGGTACTCCGAGCTCCTACAAAAGTGCGCATAAAGGAACGCTCACGGCCCGGGGAAAACTGGTGGATGCTGTGTCACTGGGGGCCGCAGCAGCCACAGAATCCCCACGTCCTCTCCCTGAAGAAACTCCACGACCACGTGCCTTACTCCCTGCCTTCTTCATCTTGGTAGATTGATAAAGAAAGTCTGAAAAGTTATAAGGCCTAAGTGTGGTTATTCCGCAGAGACTGCAGTGAACACTGCACACAACTGTTCAGTAGGTGTGAAAGGCCCCTTTGTGTACTTCTATAGTGTTTGCAACCAATGTATTGTATACGGATGGAAGCGCGTCACACTAATAGATTTTATTTATTTGTAATAGAGTGGAGCAGCAACAATTAGAGAAAAATTTCAAGGATGTGCCAGTGACACACGCTCAGCAGACTACAACCAGCAGTGGTTGAAGAACTAACTGGAGCGTGATCTGCACTCCAAAAAGGAAAACCTCAGACTACAGTGAACACTGCACACAACTGTTCACTACCCAACGCGTCTCAGCAGGAAGGCAGTCTGTGCGTCAAAACAAAGGCGCAAGCATACATCCACGTACCCTGTTTATAAAGCTATATAAAAAAAATTATGTAGTAGTGACGCACACTTTATTGAGGTACAGTATTACATCGCCATTCACCATCTGTGGCTATGCAGTCTCATCTATATATACCTTATCTATCCGTTGTCATGCTTGCAAGTCGACAGTCAGGCATAAATAGCAATTTTCACTATGCACTATGCACTTTTTAAAGGTTATGTTTGTTAATAAACATGATTATTGCCACATATTATGAGTATTACATGATGGAAATTGTATAATTTTGTATAAACTGTTTAGTGACATTATTCAGCAAATGTAACATTTTAGTAATGTCACAGATAACTTGTAATGCTGATGATGTTTTGAAGTCAGACATTCATTGTCTATACAATAAAAATGGTGTACATACTGTTACTTATCCATCATTAATGGATTCAGATATGTACTTGTATGCTTTTATGTACAACCGTATAGCAGATTCCTTAACTAATTTATTTTGTGGTTTGCATTGCTGTTCAACATGTTAATGTATGTGTTTATGTTTGTCAATTCTTTATTTATCTAGATATTAGTTTAAATGAAATCATCATCTTATGGTAGTAAAGGTTATCTTTCTCTTGTTTGAAGTATAGACATTTAAAATTGACAGGTAACAAGGAAATTACTTGATCTAGTATTTAAACATCCTCCTTGACCCTGGGCTCCAACACCGCCAGTTGTTGCTCGGAAGTGCTGTTAGCACAGTCAACACTTGCTCCTGTGTTACTGGGGTTCAGTAACGTCAGCTGGTCCTCGGTTGTGCCATTGGCTCTTTTCCTTCTGCTGCCCCTCCGGGTTCCAGTACCGTCAGCTGGTTCTCCGCAGTGCCTTTGGCCTAGGTGCCTCCATCTTGGTATCCGAGTTCCAGCAACGTCTGCTGGTCCTTGGTAGTGCTTTGGAGCACAGGTACCTCCTGCTTAGTAACCGTGTCCCAGTAACGTCAGCTGGTCCTCGGTTGTGCCATTGGCTCTTTTCCTTCTGCTGCCCCTCCGGTTCCAGCACAGTCAGCTGGTCCTCGTTACTTGCATTGGCTCTTGTACCTTCTGCTACCCGTCCGGGTTCCAGTACCGTCAACTGGTTCTCCGCAGTGCCTTTGGCCTAGGTGCCTCCATCTCGGTATCCGAGTTCCAGCAACGTCTGCTGGTCCTTGGTAGTGCTTTGGAGCACAGGTACCTCCTGCTTAGTAACCGTGTCCCAGTAACATCAGCTGGTACAAGATTGTGCTACAAATACAAGATACGGAACAAGAGACACAAGAACAATAAGCAGAAGATCTAAAAGCAGAAGAACATGAAGTATAAGACCAAAATGAAGAGCAAAATATATGCTCTAAATTCTAAGCAGAAGAAGACTAAGCAGTGTATGGGGGTGAGTCCGTTCCTCCTCGTGGTGCCCCTGGAAAATGCCTGCTGCTGCAGGCTAAACTGAACACGGACAAATACTGTTGTAATTTAAATCTTTTGTGACAGCAAGAACGGAAGGATGAAAAATTCATACTTTGACAGATTACAAGTACAGGATTCTCTGTCACAAATAAGAATATGATGAAGAAGATGAAGCAGAATATGAATAAGAATAATAGTTTAATAAGAAGAATATGAGTAATGTTAACAAAGATGAATAGCAAGAAGTTTAAGAAGAAGATAAAGAAGGTGAAGATGAAGAATAATTTGATGAAAAAGATGATGCTGCAGAAGATTATGAAGGAGAAAGTGTGTGAAAAGTTAAAAAGGTGAAGATGAAGAGCATGGAAGTTGTGTAATATACATATTTGCCAAAATATAAAAAACGTTAACATTGTCAATTTCTTCGTCAATCCGAACATCTTTAAAAAAAAAAATATTTATGCTATTCCATTTGATTGGGTTAAACATCTATGCCTTTAATGTCTCCTCAACCTTCCCCAATACATTCTACATTACTCTTTCTTGTTTTCCTTCATGTACAATTAACCAACAAGGCAAGAATGGGTTTTTTTTAATTTCGATATTTTGTTCCCATAGACTTACATGGGACTTCCGGTATCGATATCGGGTATCGCCGATATTTTAGTGATATCGGCGATACCATTCCGATTCCGATACTTTAGGATATCGGAAAGTATCGCTCAACTCTAGTCACGAGTCAAGACAAGACAGAGTCTGTGGAGAAGTTCCATGACAGAGTAATGCAAGTGTTTCAAGAGTTGGGCCTCATTACCCATGATCAGACACACAGACGGATGTTGGCACAGGCTTTTGTGCATGGACTGAGAGAACCAATCAGGAAACCACTGGTAGCAGCCAGGCCTGAGTACACGTCAATAGCAATGGACACCCTGCTCACAGTAGCAAAAAGGATTGAGTCCCACCGGGACAGAAGGAATGTCAAGTGTTACAACTGTGGCGAGTTTGGTCATTTCCGGAACAAGTGCAGAACACTGACTTCACCCAGAAAAAGAAGAAACACAGAAAGCAGTGAAGAACCCCGTCCATAGGACAAGAGCACACCAAGTCCACAAGGAACCCCACCAGTGGGACCAATATCCTGAGAGTGGATGGCGTAGTCATATCTTTTCTTGTGGAACTCCGCAACCTCACCTACCTATCAGAATCTTCTGCTTCCTGCATGGGAATTGATGGTCAAGTCAGATATTTCCAGATTATGAAGCCCCTGAGCGTGTGGACTCAGCCAGAACACTCCATCATGTCCCAGTTTGTTGTGTAAAAAACCTGCACCCTCAACCTATTGGGAGTGGACCTACTGCAGAAGCTGAAAGCGACCAGAGTGTTCCAGGAAGATGGGACCATGACACTTTCTTCACCCCTGACCCAAGAAGAAACAGGAACCTCAAACAACCACACTGCAGACCTATCACAGGAGGTGCTGGACATAATACCAGAAAAAACCACTCCATCACCCAGGGTCAAGATGTCTCTGACCAACTGAAGGTCTAAGTGAGCTCGCCTAAGAAGACGGCCTGAGAACTTTGACATTGGCCAGGATATTCAACTCAAGAAGGACTCTACTCGCTTCATGGAATGGCAACACCTCATCCAGCTCTAACGCCAGAGGTTCATCTTTTGCAAGCACCAGGAGGTGCCCCTGCAATCAACCAGTTCACCCAGGCCCTAGACCGGAAAAAGGCCACTCAGCTCTTCAACTTGTGCACAAATACTGACCTGAGACCGAGCTGGAGAAAAAGAAACTACTGATGGCCCGTGCTGAGAAAAAAGCAGCCGTTTAAGGAGACGTCCCAACAAGAAGACCCCCTGTGACCAGAACAGGTGCTAACACAGTAACTGTCTTGGTGGAGAACAAGAAAGCCAGCTGGTCGTCATCTCTCATGATGTGGATCCTAGTAGACGGCTTGTTTTCCCGCCAGCTCTGCACCAGCAGATGGGAGTCCCCTGCCACATACTGAAGGACAAGGCCAAACTGGGCTGCCTCGCCCATCGGAATCAATCCCAGCTTTCCACAGTGAAGAAAAAGACTGTAAACCCCACTGAGTTCAGAATGGTGCAAGGCCTGGAGGCCGCGAAAGAGGCTACGGTATTTGAAACCCCAACAGTGCTGAACCATCACACTCTGCTCTCAAGAGTCCCAGTCACCGCAACGGTATTCACGGTGATCAACCTGGCCAGTACCTTCTTCAGTGTTTCCCTTCCACCTGGAGGCCTGCTTTCATGCACCAGTGCAGTGCATATGGACAGTGTTGTCTCAAGGTGCTCAAAACAAGCCCTTTAAGTTTCACCAAGACAATGTCCTCCATCCTCGTCAACTGGATTGCAGAATATGCAAGAGTCACTCTTCTACAACACGTGGATGACCTTCTATTTTGTGTGGTTGACATCAACACCTGCACAGTCTATTCCTTGTCTCTCCTACTCTACCTGGAAGAACAGCAATGCAAGGTCTGGAAGAACAAAGTCCAGTGATGCCAGAAGCAAGTTACATCCCTGGGACACTGTATTGCCCACCAGACGAAACACATGTCAAAAGACTGGGAGACCACTATGGAGAAGATGGCTCCCCCAACAACTCCAAGAATGCTGCAGGCCTTCCCTGGTCTAGTGTCATATTGCAGAACCTGGATCCCTGATGCCTCAGACCTAATGCAGCCTCTGTGCGCTTGCATCAACGCAACCCCGCTCCTTCTATCAGACGCAGCCTTCAACCCATTCAGGAGATTGGAAGAACTCCACAGTCTCAGCGCCAATACCAGGCCTACCTGACTATGAAAAGTCTTTCCGTCTACCTGATGGAAGAAAGAAGATCATGCTACTGGAGTCCTGGCACGGATTCACGGGGGAAAACAGAGACTTTTAGGCTGCCTCTCAGCCCGCTTGGATCCAGTTGCAAGAAGAGCACCCTCCTGCCTGATGGCAGTATCTGCAGCACACACCCTCCTGGACAAGGTTGCTGAAATCACTCTTGGACAGCCACTGGAAACTCTCACTCCACATGACATCTTGGCAATCTTCAATCAAGCTCAACCAACAGTAATCTCTCCACCGCCAGGCATCTTTGTGGCGCCTCTATTGCCTTTGTCTCATAATGTCACCGTCTCCAGACCTACAGTCCTCAGCCCGGCCACTCTACTCCCACTCCCAAGGGGGGATACTTGGATGGCTCCAGATTTGCAGATGATGAAGAAGTTTCAACACAGGAAGTGCAGTGACCAGCAATCAAGAAATCCTGTGGTCCAGAAGTCTGTCACCTAGCCTGTCAGCCCAGGAAGCAGAATTGATAGCGCTGACGAAGGCCTGCCAGATGGCAGAAGGCAAGACTGCAAACATCTACATGGACTACAGTTACTCGCATGGCATAGCACATGACTTTAGACCCATCTGGGCTACAAGGGACTTCATCACAGCAAACGGGACAACCGTGAAGCATCATGGAGCCTTCAGGGACCTGCTGGGTGTACTCCAACTTCCAAAATGGTGGCAATTTGAAAAATCAAAGTGCATGGAAAACTGAAAACAGAAGAGGCGTGAGGCAATAACATGGCGGACATGGCAGCCAAAGAAGCAGCCAAAGGAAGACAACATGGAGAAGTGGGAGAGGTCGTAGAGCCGGACGGCTACTACATGACGACTGAAGACAAGAAATCTGACAAAGAAACGTCCTGGAATCTGCTCAAGAAGTTACAAGACCAAGCTCCAAAAGGAGAAGAAGAGCTGAATGCGAAAAAAGCAACATGTGAAGAAAGAAGGCTATCAATAATAGACTTCAAACTCTGCCTACCACAAAGTATGCACCCTATGGTGGTCCAATGGGTACATGGACCCACATCCACATATCAAAGACACAGATGAATGATCTGATTGGTGCTTACTGTTTCGCTTCAGGGATCTCCACCCTAACAGCCAAACTCACCAGCAGCTGTCTGACCTGCGGCAAATTCAAGCCTGGACGTATGGAAGAAAGTCCCCCTCACCTTATCTGGAAAGACCACTCTACCAGCTTCAAAGGATCCAGATAGACCACATCCAGATATCGCCAAGTGAAGGATTCAAATACGCCATTGTGGTCAAAAGAAGTATTTTCAAGATGAACAGAAGCCTTCCAAGTCAGCAAAGACTACTGCAATGAAGCTACTTTCGGAAAATAGTGTGCAGATACGGGGTTCCAGAAATGATAGAAAGTGATCAGGGACCCGCATTCACAGCAAATCTGACACACAAGACCCGATTAGCAGTAGGGTCAGATTTAGGCCTACACACTCCTTACCACCCCCAGAGCAGCAGGAAGGTAGAAAAAACTGAATGAAACACTTAAGAATAGAATGCTGAAAAATTGCCCAAGAGACACGCAAACCATGGCATGACACACTCCTAATTGCACTGTTTAGCGTAAGGCACACTCCCAGAGACCCAGAAAAGCTGTTTCGTGCCTGCATCTTCTGCTAACAGATAAGACATTTTCTTCTTTTAGTTTTTGGTGCCTGCATTTTGTCCTGCACTTCTGTGGGGTCTGCCGGGTCCCCTTCGGGGGCTTATGCTCCTCTCAGTTTAGTTCAGCCACTGTATGTTCATTTGCCTTTTCCAGTTTTTTCAGTGGTTGCTGTTTAGTTTTTGTTACACCAGAGAACTAATTTAGGTGGTAGAGGTCGTGTGATCTCAGGTGTTTTTGTAATTAGTAGAGTTGGTACTTTTCAGGGTTTTTTGGGGTTGCAGTAAGTGCCTTTCCTATCCTTTTCTATTTAGGAAGTTTGGGCCCCAGCGTTTGCTCATTCTATTTTCTGTCTGTGTCTGTATTTCCTCTTGTCTAACCGCCATTACATGTTTGGGGCTTCCTATGTTCTTTGGGGATCTGCTCCGGGGCAGATAGCTTTCCTTTTTCTATCTTTAGGTGTAGTTAGCTTCTCAGGCTGTGACGAGGCGTCTAGGACCAACGTAGGAACGCTCCACGGCTGCCTTTAGTTGTGGTGGTTAGTCAGGGTACTGCAATCCCATAGATTCCAACCTCCCTGGTGTATTACTTTTTTTTTGCCTGCTCTCCTCAGCTACCAAATCATAACACTTATGTAATTGAATTGGTCAAAAACTAATGTCCATTCTCGAGTTTTTCTCCTCACTGCCAGATTTGATGATCCTGTCCAAGAGCCCCAGATGACATCAACCTCTGTGTAACTAGAGGGAAAGCCTGTTTGAATCCACGTATCGCATTGCAAGGAAGCTCCCGTACCAGGAGAGACACCTAAGCCATGAAGGATGTCGTGGATGCTCTGACTGACCAGACAGATGACCAGATGACCTACCTGATGAGTTCAAGGCCAGAGACCAAGTTAAAGCAGGATTTGAGTCACTATAAACAAAAATGTTGATTGGATAAATTACATCTATTATAACCAGCAGAGATTTGTTAACTTCACCATAGATGCTGTAAAAGGTTTGGCAGCACAGTTAGGCCCCACTTCCATTATGGCATTCCAGAATAGAATGGCTTTGGATATGATTCTAGCTGAGAAAGGAGGTGTTTACAAAATGATCAAAGACACCTGTTGCACCTACATCCCAGACAACACTGGCCCAAATGGTAAAGTCACAATGGCAATACAGAAACTTAATGAGTTATCAGAGGAACTGAAACAGAACTCAGGTGTCACTGACCCATGGGATCGATACTTTGGGTGGATGAGTGGGTGGCAGAAAATGTTGGCACAGGTTGGGACAGCCATTATGGGGGTTCTCATTTTTGCATTAATTACTGGTTGCTGTGTTATTCCTTGTATCCGCAGGATAATGTAAAAAACTGTTCAGGAGACAACCAATTTGATGCCACTCACCATCTTGGACCTCGCACCAGTCCGGATGGAACTGCCTGGCTTGACCAGATCTCCGAACTACCTCCAGACTGAGAATACACATCCTTGATGAAACATCATATCAACTATGAGATTATGATTGCAAACACATAAACCCCCGACAGGGACAGTCCTCCTGACCGCCCATTTGCGAAAAGTCTGTATTCGGTGGGGGAGACATGCGCTAGGCATATTCTCAACTCACCGGCAGCACAAAAGAGTTGCAGCGCTTTGGGCCAGGAGCAGGTTTTTAGGGCAAGTGGTATCTAAGGGGGACTGTCATGGAAATATATATGTATTCCATATATTCAAAGTATATTCACATATATGTATTCACAGTTCACAGTTAGATAGATTTCACTTGCTAAAAAACCTTGTGCTCACATATTTCTAGGCCAGATATAATCAGTCGTTTTAAAGAAATCTGGCCTCCATAAGGCCTTCGTAAAGGAACAAATGCATGAAGTACAAAATGTCCTATTAGATATCTGTTGTTTACATTATAGTTATGCAAGGCAACTAGGTCACAAGAATATAAAACAATAATTCTGCAACTTCAGCTCTTTTAATCATAATTATCATATTTACACTAGAACAGCCAATAATCTAGCAGCTTTTAATTGTATGTTAATTGACTAACCAGCCCCTTTTTGTAAACGTATAAAACCTTGAATGAATAATAAATGTATGTCTTTGACGAACTGTTATACTGACACTTGCGTGTGGACAGTCCTCATTTCGTTCTGAGCGCTCAAAAAGACATTATATAGAGATTTGGACATGGCAAGCAGCAAACACAGGATATTTTTATCCTAATTAAATTTCCATATCATGCACTCTATTCGTTGGAAGCAAACAGCTGAATGATTCAATCCCCATCTCTGCTATCTGTGTGGTATGCTGCTATATATACTATTGGTATGCACTCTATTCGTTGGAAGCAAACAGCTGAATGATTCAATCCCCATCTCTGCTATCTGTGTTGTATGCTGCTATATATACTATTGGTATGCACTCTATTCGTTGGAAGCAAACAGCTGAATGATTCAATCCCCATCTCTGCTATCTGTGTTGTATGCTGCTATATATACTATTGGTATGCACTCTATTCGTTGGAAGCAAACAGCTGAATGATTCAATCCCCATCTCTGCTATCTGTGTTGTATGCTGCTATATATCCTATTGGTATGCACTCTATTCATTGGAAGCAAACAGCTGAATGATTCAATCCCCATCTCTGCTATCTGTGTTGTATGCTGCTATATATACACTATTGGTATGCACTCTATTCATTGGAAGCAAACAGCTGAATGATTCAATCCCCATCTCTGCTATCTGTGTTGTATGCTGCTATATATACTATTGGTATGCACTCTATTCATTGGAAGCAAACAGCTGAATGATTCAATCCCCATCTCTGCTATCTGTGTTGTATGCTGCTATATATACTATTGGTATGCACTCTATTCGTTGGAAGCAAACAGCTGAATGATTCAATCCCCATCTCTGCTATCTGTGTTGTATGCTGCTATATATACTATTGGTATGCACTCTATTCGTTGGAAGCAAACAGCTGAATGATTCAATCCCCATCTCTGCTATCTGTGTTGTATGCTGCTATATATCCTATTGGTATGCACTCTATTCATTGGAAGCAAACAGCTGAATGATTCAATCCCCATCTCTGCTATCTGTGTTGTATGCTGCTATATATACACTATTGGTATGCACTCTATTCATTGGAAGCAAACAGCTGAATGATTCAATCCCCATCTCTGCTATCTGTGTTGTATGCTGCTATATATACTATTGGTATGCAGTCTATTCATTGGAAGCAAACAGCTGAATGATTCAATCCCCATCTCTGCTATCTGTGTTGTATGCTGCTATATATACTATTGGTATGCACTCTATTCGTTGGAAGCAAACAGCTGAATGATTCAATCCCCATCTCTGCTATCTGTGTTGTATGCTGCTATATATACTATTGGTATGCACTCCATACTTCTGCTTGCTGCCAACCACTGCTTTACCATCTTGCAACATAGTTTAGTGTGCCTGGTACAGCTTTGATATAATTCATTTTTGCACTGTTTAATACTTACTGCTTCATATCCTGTGACTTGGGCCTCTCTAGATCTTATCAGGTGGAAGGTGCTAAAGCATATAGATGTTGCCAGGTCTAGTGCCTTTGATGATCTAACCACCCCCTGGTGTGCTGGCCCCAGCTGCCAAATTATCCCAAACCAGCTCCCACAATCCCACTCTCCTAACCCTGTAGTGTGGGCTATATATTTAGGACTAGTCTAAGGGGTGCACGCATGTGTGGGGTGCACGCAGTCATCCCAGAAGCAAAGCATCACAGAAGATAAGCATCGTGTAAACGGCAGTTATCCATGGCAGTTAATCAGGGCTGGAATCAGGTACCCCACACTTTTCTTTCTTTTTAATTAAGGCCAAAAGCACAAGTCCCTATCACAGACATTTGTGCTGAAGACCTGGCCTCCCACTTTAAAAAAAAATAGATACTATCCGTCAGGAAATCTGCTCTCAACCACCAAGTACTGTGACTCCCATCCCTCCCTGCATTTCCCCTGGCTCGATTTCCACATTTGATCCCATCACAGAAGAAGAAGTCTCCAGACTCCTCTCTTCCTCTCGTCTGACTACATGCACTACCGACCCCATTCCCTCACATCTCCTCCAGTCTCTCTCTCCAGTTGTCACAACTCACCTAACTACAATCTTTAATCTCTCACTCTCCTCTGGCATTTTCCCATCCTCCTTCAAACACTCCATCATTACTCCACTACTAAAGAAACCCGCTCTCGACCCTTCCTGCACAAACATCTACAGACCGGTCTCCAATCTCCCCTTCATCTCTAAACTTTTGGAGCGCCTAGTCTACTCCCACCTTATCCGTTACCTCTCCACTCACTCCCTCCTAGACCCTTCACAGTCCGGCTTCTGACCCCTACATTCGACTGAAACTGCACTCATCAAAGTGACCAATGACCTTCTGTAAGGAAAGGGACGTCGCCATTTTGTATAGGGCCTATACCAGCCTCCATCTTGTCTGTTCACAGAGCCACAAACTTTTAACTACACAGTGCCTATTAGCATATCCAGTACGACCGGTTTTGATGTCCACTAGGAATCAAAGGGGCTTTAGCATGCTAATTAGTTTAGGCCAGTGTCTGAATAAGATGGTCAGTCGTATGGTAAATAGCTCAAGCTCAAGCCCTTGTTTCCTGCTCCATATGAATTGCAGGCCAGTTAATATGCGTGCTTCAAAGCAAAAGGGAAGGGCCTAGCAGGTTTAAGAATTGTAGCCATGTACAGGGTGGTCATTCCATCTTAGACACAGAAGCCAAGAAGATGGTCTAGGAAGGACCAAGGGACTATCCAGCAACTGAAGACTGTACCTGGGAATGGTAGTGCCCCTGCCTTCTCATGACCATACTACCCGGTAATATTGATCTATAGCTTATACCTTTAAGCCTTGTACATTATCGTTGTATTTTTTCTCTGACTGCAATTCCATTGTAATTACGTTGTATAGCTTTACTGTATATTTCTGTAATTATCTAGTGTGCTCTTAAGGCGATTAAACAATAAAATTAATCTTGGGCTGATGCTTTTACTCTGATCACGAATCTTAGAATACCCATTGGGTAACAGGACACCCTCCCCGGCGGCCATTTGCTCTAGGTGCAGTTCCCTTACTGACCTGAGAGACAAAGGGGGCGCCGGAGAGCTGTACCTGTGGAGTTACGTCCCATTGGTGACGTGGGAGGAAAGGGGATCGTCCCTCACATTTGGTAGCGGAGGTGGGATTAGAAGCTGTGATACCCAGGCTACCGTGTGGCGGTCGGCTTAGTTCCTCACAAATTGGTGGCAGCGGTGGGATCAGAGTAATAGTGTGCGTGGGACCCCTACTCCCAGACACTAGAGACTACCAGCGGTACTTTCACTGCTGGGGTCTTAAGGTCAGCCCAGCACTAGACGGTCAGAGTGTAAATATAATAAGTTGTGTGCAAGGTCAGGGTTGCAGCTGTTTCAGTAACCAAAGGTTCCCAAGATGGCGGAAGGCACCAGGAGTAGGGCAAAGGGGGAGGCCAATGCTGTGGCCTATGAGGGGTTCGATACCGATGAGGGGGAGCTCAGCCAGGGCTCCCCAAGGAGCCCGACCCCCGTGCTCAGTCTCACAGCGGACTGTCCACCCCCTGCCCGTCCCAGCCTGTCCAGGTCGGAGGCCCTTTTCCAAGCGGCTATGGCACAGCTCGAGGCTGGTAATGACGCCGCCTATGACAGACTCCTGGTGGCGGCAGAGAGAGCAGCGGAGCGTGAGCAAGCAGCAGCAGAGCGTGAGCAAGCAGCTGCGGAGCGTTAGCAAGCAGCGGCAGAGAGAGCAGCGGAGCGGGAGCATGCAGCGGCAGAGAGAGCAGCGGAGCGCCGGCACCGACTGGAGATGGCTCAGCACGGGCCCCCGCTGGACGCACCAGGCCCACCGGAGACAAGGGCTTCCAAGGTCCGGGCGGAGGACTTTCCCTTACTTAGAAAAGGATGGAGACCTGGATTCCTTTCTGCTTGCTTTTGAGAGGATATGCCTCCAACATCATCTGGCCCTGGATCAGTGGGCAAGGTACCTGACCCCCCGTTTGAGGGGTAAGTCCCTGGAAGTTTTGGGGGACTTACCTGCCGGGGAGGAGCAGGACTACAACAGCATCAAGCGGGCCCTGATCCAGCACTACAACCTCACCCCGGAGTCGTACCGCAGGAAGTTCAGGAGCCTGCAGCGGGGTTCAAAGGACACCTGGACCGACCACATGCGGGCCCTGCTGAGAGCTGCGGAGCACTGGACCTCGGGTCTAGAGCTCACTACCCGCCAGGAGGTCCAGGAACTGTTTGTCATGGAGCAATTCTTGTGGAACTGCCCAGAGGACCTCCAGCAGTTCCTCCGTGACCGGAAACCAAAGGGGGCTTCGGCTACAGCCGCCCTGGCAGACGAGTATGCCAACAACAGGGCGCCGGAGCCAAAGAAGCCTGCCAGCAGCACCTGGAGAGGGGGTAAGCCCAATCCTGCCCCAGCCCCATACCCAGCCCCCAGAGTGCAAGGGGTGTACCCCCTGCTGCCCTCTCCAGGCAAGGAACAGAACCCAGACGTTGTCATAATTGCAATCAGTCAGGACACTTTAAGGCTGCATGTCCCCAGCGCCAGAAGGCCCCATCCCTGTCCCAGAAACCGTCCACTGTTTTGTGTGTGGGAGGGGGTGGTGGGAGGTCCCTAGACAATTACCAACCCTCACCATCGGCCGCTCAGCGGTCATGGGACTGCGGGACACAGGCGCTGAACGAACCCTGGTACGCCCTGAGGTGGTGTCCCCTCAAGACTTGGTACCTGGGAAAACCCTTTCCGTCTCCGGAATTGGAGGCGTTGAACCGGCGCTGCCCGTTGCCAAGGTGTATTTGGACTGGGACGCCGGGAGGGGGATGTGGGAGGTGGGAGTAACGCTGAATATTCCTGCAAATGTGTTGCTTGGGACCGATTTGGGGCGGCTAGTGTCCCAGTATGTGGCCACTGAACCCCCAAGTTCGGCTCCCCAAGAATGTCATGACTCTACTGTGAATGCTAATGTTAATGTATTGAATGTGCCTCCAACAGTGGAGGAGGGAGTGAAACCTGATGGTAAGCCATGCACTGACACTACACACACAGGGCTCACAGTGAGGACAGGTGAGGAGGCTGTAGGGGAGAGCTCAGAGGTGGAGGGAGGGGCTGCTATGAGCAGTGTAGGGCCCCTAAGTGAACCCAGCCTGCTGAGTCTAGGGCCCCTGCAGGAAGAGGAACAGGCCATGGGGGGAGGGGGTGTCCCGGGAGAGGAGCCACCAGGTAGGACCCCAGGTCAGGAGTTCCCCACATCCGGGATGTCAGGAAGTCAGGGAAGTCTGCCTGACCCGGCGACTTGGTCAGAGGATGAGGGAAAGCAGGCGCTACCCGTGGTCTCAGCGGTCGTGGCCGCTGTTACCAGGAGTGGGAGCGCTGAAGCCCAAGGAGCCTCGCGGAGGTCCGACGGTTTCCCCCTCTCTGACCAAGTGGCTGCCGAGTCAGACAGTAGCCAGGAGACAGATCCCGGGGAACTGACAGAGGACATGGCAGTTTCATCCATTCTTGCCATATCAAGTCAGGGATTTCAGGCAGCGTTGGAAGCTGACCCTAGCCTGAAGACTCTCAAGGAACAGGCGGCACAGCCTCCCCTGGAGTCCGACCGCGAGCGAGTGGTTTGGGACCAGGGACGGCTGTACCGGGTAACGGTCCAGCAGGGTTCACCGGAGGCATGGCCCAGGGACCGACAGTTAGTGGTGCCCCATCCGTTCAGGGCGGAATTGTTGCGGATCGCACACGAGATTCCAATGGCCGGACACTTAGGGATCACTAAAACCAGGGCCAGGCTAGCTCAGCATTTCTACTGGCCTGGAATGAGGACTGAGGTGATAGCCTACTGCCGTTCGTGTGACACCTGTCAGAGGGTGGGGAAGGCGGGGCCGCGCCCCAAAGCCCCACTGGTAACTCTGCCCATCATCGAAGAGCTTTTCTCGAGGGTGGCTGTGGATCTCATTGGATCTCTGTCCATTCCCAGCCGCTCCGGGAAATGCTTCATACTAACGGTAGTGGACTATGCCACCCGGTACCCGGAGGCGGTAGCTTTGTCGTCCATTCGGGCCGACAAAGTGGCCACTGCCTTACTGGAGATTTTCTCCAGGGTGGGGTTTCCCAAGGAAATGCTCACCGACCGAGGGACCCAGTTCATGTCGCAGCTGATGGAGTCTCTCTGTAAGCAGGTACAGGTGCAACATCTGGTGGCCAGCCCATATCACCCACAGACCAATGGCTTGTGTGAGCGGTTTAATGGCACCTTAAAGCAGATGCTGAAGATGTTGGTCGACTCCCACGGTAGAGACTGGGAGCGGTATCTCCCACACCTGCTGTTTGCCTACCGGGAAGTCCCACAGGCCTCAACGGGGTTCTCCCCCTTTGAGCTCCTGTACGGGCGACGTGTACGGGGCCCCTTGCTCTGGTGAAGGAAGCATGGGAAGGGGATTTAGCCACCCCTGGAGTGTCGGTCATTGAGTATGTCGTGCGCTTCCGGGACCGAATGATGGCCTTGACGCGGCTGGTGCATGACAATATGGCCCAAGCTCAGGCTGACCAGAAGCGATGGTACGACCAGAATGCTTGTGAGCGGACCTACCAGGTGGGTCAAAAGGTGTGGGTACTGGTCCCCGTACCCCAAAACAAGCTTCAGGCGGCCTGGGAGGGTCCATACCTCGTGCACGAGCAGCTCAACGCCGTCACCTACCTGGTCACCCTGGACCACGCCCGTGGAAGGAGGAAGGCCTTCCATGTGAACATGATGAAGGCCCATCATGAGCGGGAGGCTTATGCTCACCCAGTGTGCAACCTTCCAGAGGAAGGAGAGGCAGAAACCCTCCTCGATCTGCTCACCCAAGTCAAGGCGGGTGGATCCATCGAGGATGTGGGGGTTGGCCACCAGCTCTCGGAGGACCAACGTTCCCAGCTGGGGGCCACCCTACACCCCTTTCGGGAGCTGTTCAGCAGCCTGCCCGGAAGGACTGAGGCAGAAGTCCATGACGTGGACACTGGCAACCACCCCCCAATCCGGCGTTCAGCATATCGGGTCTCTCTTGAGGTGCAGCAGCAGATGCGCCAAGAGATAGATGAGATGCTGAGGCTGGGGGTTATCCAAGCGTCCAACAGTGCGTGGGCTTCGCCTGTAGTCCTCGTCCCAAAAAAGGACCGAACTACGCGGTTCTGCGTGGACTACAGGGGCTCAACGCTGTGAAAGTCACCGATGCATACCCAATGCCGCGCATCGATGACCTGCTCGACCAGCTGGCCGGGGCCAAGTACCTGACCATCATGGATCTGAGCAGGGGGTATTGGCAGATTCCCTGACCCCTAGGGCACGGGAACGCTCTGCCTTTATCACCCCATTCGGACTGTACGAGTCCACGGTGATGCCCTTCGGCATGAAGAATGCCCCTGCCACTTTTCAGCGGATGGTCAACACGCTGCTCGAGGGACTGGAAGGGTATGCGACCGCGTACCTGGATGACATTGCCATCTTCAGTCCCACCTGGGAGGATCACCTAGAGCACCTGGCGCAGGTGCTCGGGCGGATCCAGCGAGCAGGCTTGACCATTAAGCGGAAAAATGCCAGCTGGATATGAGTGAGGTCCACTACCTGGGACACCGGGTAGGTGGGGAGCTCTGAAGCCAGAGCCCGGGAAGGTGGATGCCATCGCATCCTGGCCCACCCCCAGGACCAAGAAGCAGGTGATGTCCTTCTTGGGTACTGCTGGGTACTATAGGAGGTTTGTTCCACACTATAGTGCCCTGGCCAAGCCCCTGACGGACCTCACCAAGAAAAAGCTGCCCGTCGCAGTCGACTGGACAGTCGCCTGCGAGACAGCTTTCCAGGCGCTCAAGACCGCCCTTTCTAGTTCTCCTGTACTACAGGCAGCCCACTTCACGCGGCCATTCTTAGTGCAGACCGATGCCAGCGACTTCGGCCTCGGTGCTGTGCTCAGCCAGGTTGACACGACGGGCCATGAACACCCCATTTTGTACCTGAGCAGGAAGCTCCTGCCGAGGGAAGTGGCCTATTCCACTATGGAGAAGGAATGTCTGGCAATTGTGTGGGCCCTGCAGCGTCTGCAGCCATACTTGTACGGACGCCAATTCACCGTGGAAACAGACCACAACCCCCTCAGCTGGTTACACACGGTCTCTGGGACGAATGGGAGGTTGCTACGCTGGAGCCTCGCTCTCCAGCAGTACCACTTCACCATTCGCCACAAAAGCGGCAGGGACCATGGTAACGCTGATGGGTTGTCCCGGCAAGGAGAGGGTGCGGTAGGGTGCACGGGGAAACACAGGAATGTGATACCCCCTAGCGCCCTCAAAAGCATGGAGGTGTAAGGAAAGGGACGTCGCCATTTTGTATAGGGCCTATACCAGCCTCCATCTTGTCTGTTCACAGAGCCACAAACTTTTAACTACACAGTGCCTATTAGCATATCCAGTACGACCGGTTTTGATGTCCACTAGGAATCAAAGGGGCTTTAGCATGCTAATTAGTTTAGGCCATTGTCTGAATAAGATGGTCAGTCGTATGGTAAATAGCTCAAGCTCAAGCCCTTGTTTCCTGCTCCATATGAATTGCAGGCCAGTTAATATGCGTGCTTCAAAGCAAAAGGGAAGGGCCTAGCAGGTTTAAGAATTGTAGCCATGTACAGGGTGGTCATTCCATCTTAGACACAGAAGCCAAGAAGATGGTCTAGGAAGGACCAAGGGACTATCCAGCAACTGAAGACTGTACCTGGGAATGGTAGAGCCCCTGCCTTCTCATGACCATACTACCCGGTAATATTGATCTATAGCTTATACCTTTAAGCCTTGTACATTATCGTTGTATTTTTTCTCTGACTGCAATTCCATTGTAATTACGTTGTATAGCTTTACTGTATATTTCTGTAATTATCTAGTGCGCTCTTAAGTCGATTAAACCATAAAATTAATCTTGGGCTGATGCTTTTACTCTGATCACGAATCTTAGAATACCCATTGGGTAACAGGACACCCTCCCCGGCGGCCATTTGCTCTAGGTGCAGTTCCCTTACTGACCTGAGAGACAAAGGGGGCGCCGGAGAGCTGTACCTGTGGAGTTACGTCCCATTGGTGACGTGGGAGGAAAGGGGATCGTCCCTCACATTTGGTAGCGGAGGTGGGATCAGAAGCTGTGATACCCAGGCTACCGTGTGGCGGTCGGCTTAGTTCCTCACACCTTCTAACAGCAAAACGTAACGGTGACCACTCTCTGCTCATTCTTCTCGACCTTTCTGCAGCTTTCAACACGGTTGACCACCGTCTCCTACTGTCTAGGCTCCAGTCACTAGGTATTAAGGATACTGTTCTCTCCTAGTTCTCCTCCTATCTTTCTGACCGCTCCTTCAGTGTTTCGTTCTCTGGCTCCACGTCATCTCCTCTTCCTCTCACTGTCGGTGTACCCCAGGGCTCAGTCCTTGGCCCCCTTCTCTTCTCTCTCTACGCGGCCCCAATTGGACAGACCATCAGCAGATTTGGCTTTCAGTACCATCTTTATGCTGATGACACACAACTATACAGGTCATCCCCCGACCTTACCCCCGCTGTACTACAAAACGCCAGTGACTGTCTGTCCGCAGTCTACAACATCATGTCCGCTCTCTATCTGAAACTCAACCTCTCCAAAACTGAACTTCTTCTGCTCCCGCCGTCTACTAACCTCCCTAAATCTGACATTTCCCTCTCCATGGGCGGCACCAAAAAAACCCCCCCCGGCAGCAGGCTCGTTTGGGGGTTTTTATTTTTGACACCAACCTTTTTTCACCCCCTTTTTAACAATCCTTGCCGCTCGGGCCCCCCCACACCAAAAGAACATCTCGAATCCCCCTTTTCCCCCAAAGAAAAAAAAAAAACCCCACTGTAGTTTGACCCCACCCCCCGGGGGACTTGCAACCTCTTTTTATTTTGCCCCCCCCCCAAAAAACCGAAAAACCCCTCCCCCAAACCATTTTTTAATGAAAGCAAGGGGGGTCATCCATTTTAAAAATTTGGGGTTAAAAAGCCCCTCCCGCCATCCTTACATTTGCACCCATTCTTTAAAAGACCAAAATTCAAAGTACTTTTTCTCACCCACAAAGCCTCCACAGTGCACACCCCCCTACATCTCCCCCCCTTTTTCTACCCATCCCCTAACCGACTCCCCCTTTTTCAAACATTCAAAAAACCCCGCACAAAATCCAAAACCCCCCATTTTCCCCCCCCTCCAAACTTCTCCCCGCTGCCCAATCCTCTGGAATGCTCACCCAAGAATTTTTACATCCCCAAAAATTTCAATTTTTGCGCTCCCTCAAAACACAAATTTTTTCAGAGCCCTATCACATTCACTAATCAAAACATTCTTGGAAATGTTGGTGTGGGGTTTCCCATTCACTACCCCATCCATTTTCCCCCACTTCCCCCCAAAAGGGTGGACCATAAATTTAAAACACCATTGTAAATACAAAACCCCGTACTTTTTTTTCTCCCCCACCCCCCTTGGGAATTGGGAAGCTCCCCAAAAACGGGGGGGTTTTTTTATTTAATATTGTAAATTTTTAACGTTGTTTTCTTATGACTTGGGGTTTTTTTTTAAATTTTTTAAAGTAAAAGCGCGCGGAAAAATGGCCATAAAATAAAATTATTATTATTATTTTATTTCAGTGAAGAACATAAAGGGGACTATTCTGGGTTTGGGGGGAAAAAAGGGGGGCTATTTCTGTGCGGCGCTAAAAGAGCATTTCGGGTTTCTACTTTTTTGGAGGGGGACAAAGGGGGAAAAACCCCAAAAAATTTTTGGGGACACTGGGGAGACATTTCTTTGTGGACACAGAGATTCTAATATTTTTGGGGGAAAAAGGGCAACCAAAAATAAAGCACAAAGGGGGAAACCCAAAAATTTTAAGGAAACATAAGGGGGGGATTTTTTAAAAAGAGACACAAAGGGACAAACCCTTAAAATTTTTTTTTTAAAAAACTGGGGGCCCCCTACTTTGGGGAGGGAGAATGGGGCAAATTTTTCTGTTGGAACCCAAAAAAATAAATTTTTTCTTTGGGGGGAAAAAAATTGGGGAAGTAAATTTCTTTTAAAAAACTAAAGGGGACATATTACGCCCAGCAATCAATTAAAATCATTCAAAAAAACAACAAAATTTTTTTAAAAAAAAAGTAAAAAATCCCCAACAGGGGTTTTTGAACCCCCCCAATTTAATTTTTAAAAAATTTTCAAGCGAAAAAAACGAGGCACCCCACCCACAAAACCCCCCAAAAAAGGAAAAGACACAACGAACATTTAAAAAATTTAAAAAACCAAGAACAAAAATTTAATTTTTTAAAAAGACCCTTTCGACTAATGTATAAGGGCCCCTCCAGCTACTTTTCCATAAAAAAAAACCTATTGCAAACAACAAAAAAAAAAAAACAAAAATTTCCTCCAAAATTTTTAAAAGGGGGGGGAAAATCCTGAAAATGGAACTAAATTAAAAAATTTTACCCCCGAGAAAACTAAAAATTTTGAGGAAAAACCACGGGGGTTCCGTAAAAAAAAGAGGGTTTGGGGGGTTTTCAGGGGTTCAAAATTTCCAAAATTTTTTCCAATAAACATCTGGCCTTCCAAAAACCCCTTACGTGGGAGCAAAAAAGGGGGCTTTTCTTTATAGGGTATAAAAAAGGGGGGACAATAAAAAAATTTTAAGGGTCAAAAAGAGGGTTTTTTTATTGGAAGGGGAAAAAGGGGGGAATTTTTTTTTTGAAAGCAGCAAATTTTTTTTTCTATTACTGTGTTTAAAAATAAAAAAACACTATTTTTCTTTTCCAAATCTTTTTGGGGGGCACAGGGGGGAAAACATTTCGTTTTTAGACCCCAAGGGGGGACTACACCTGGAAAGGGAAAGAGGAGGACAAAAACTGGTGGAACAAAACCCAGAAAACTAAAAACTTGGACACAGGGGGACACTTTGCTTTAGAAAAATTTTTTCAAGACACAAAAGGCCACTAAAAAAATTAAAGGCACAGAGGGGGCACTACTATTTTTTAAATCCAAAAAGGGGGGCTTTTTTCTTTTTGGGGGGGCATAAAGGGGGGGCACACCGTTGAAACACAGAGGGGGAAAAAAAACTTTGCGAGGTACA
The DNA here is from genome assembly GCA_033576555.1 of Oophaga sylvatica. NCBI lineage: Eukaryota > Metazoa > Chordata > Amphibia > Anura > Dendrobatidae > Oophaga > Oophaga sylvatica. The sequence goes on along the minus strand of JARQOD010003956.1, from coordinate 1,168 downwards.
GGGGAACCCCTTTACTCTAAAAGACATTTAACTGGACACAAAAGGGGGACAAAATATGGAAGGGACGGGGGGGGAAAAATTACTTGTAAACCCTTTTAAAAAACACTTAATCCGGGGGACCTTTTGGGGGGCAAGAAACAGAATTACATTTTTTTTTCAGTACCTAAAAACCCCATTTCAGTACTTTTTTTTTTGGGAAAAATGCCAGAAATAAGCCCCAAAACTATATAACACAAACACCCCGATAGTTGGTTTAAAAACAACAGGGGGGCCCCAAAAACATTGAACCCCTCCCCCTTTTTCTCCTCCCTAAAACTGGTCCCAAAATTGGGGAAAAAAACATGCAATGACTTTTCCCAAAACCACACTTTAAATTAGCGAAACCCTTTGGTCTGATTCAAAAATCCACACTTTTACTAAAATTTTGGGTTTGCGGCTGAAACACCCCCAAAACTGCATCGGCCATGCCTTCCCCAAAACAGAGCCAAAAAACCCAAATTTTCCCCCAAATTTTTTCCCGGTGCCTTTTTCAGCCCCAAAAACCAAAGGGGGGACACTGTGGGCAACGAATGACAGGGGGGCGCCACCACCATCAAAGAAGGCAATTTTTATATTGGCCTCTTTTTTGGCTAAGGCTAAAAAAACCGAAACCCCGACCCCAATTTTTCTTCGCATCTTTAAAAAAGTAAAGAGGGTTTTGACCTGTTTTTTTCATAGGGGGAAAATTGGGCGGGGAAAAAAAATTTTTCTGTCTTTGGGTGAACAAGGGGCAAAAGGGTTTGTGGCATACGGGGGGTTTTCTTGTGGCACCCGGCTGGTTATTTTTTTTCCTGATACTTATTGCTGTGTTACACTGCTGTGCAACTGCTTTTTACACAGCACTAAAACTTTTATTCCTTTTTTTTTGCACATTTTCCAGCGTTTAATTTTTTTTCCCCCCCCGATAGATTTACGCTCCCACACACTCCCGGGGGCCCCCTTATCATGGGGGAAAAAACAGCTACTATCGTGTGTACCCAAAAAAAACAGAATTTTAAAATTTTTTTTTCCACACAGTATACAAATCTCCTTCTGAACGTAAATTTTAAACGCTCTATTTTTCCCCGGGGGAAAACCATACGAGAAGCGTCTGGTTGACTCCAAATATAAAAAGAAATTTAAATTTTCC